>KL646461.1:0-38966 GCA_000441895.2 Anopheles sinensis | reverse complement strand
ACACCCGAGGAAACAAGAATAGCACCACCCTGTTTTTTGCCGATATCATGTAAATGTCCATAAAATTCGAGCTTTTTCCAGTTTGGAACGTTAGTTTAATCAGTTTTACAAGTTTTTAGTGGGTTACGATCATATTAATTTGATATATTAACGTTTACGCCAAATAATTCGTTAAAATGCCGGTGAAGTAAAAATAGCACCACTTTGGTTTTTGTTCAGCAATTGCAAAAATTTCAAAAATTAACCATTTTAAGGGGATTTTAGGGATATCACTAGATAGAATAGAACTCAAACTATAGTAATTAAGTTTTATTAGTCGTGATTTATTTGGTTTTTGAAGTCATTTAGCAGAAATGGGTCAAGAACAACATCGTCTAGTCAAAATTGACCTAAACATCAAATCTGATCATGATGCAGCTCTCTGTTCCATGAAAATCGGTCTAAAAATCTTCTGATTACTTATCTTAGCAATTCGGTTCATGAAAAATTCCCGTAACGACAGTCACAAGTATCAACGTAGGAGTGAAACCCAGCTTACAGTGATAGATATACGAATAATTTATAAATATGTAGTGAAATAGGGAAGAAAAGGATCGCTAAATCATGTGGAATTCTTCATAAGGTGCCAACAAGGCATGTGCAGTAAATTATATTAAGCGGGGAATCCACAAATGGCCAGACAGATGCTGTAAGCCCAACGGGACACAGCGGCATTAACTGAATCGGTTCGAATTCGCTGTATGGTATATTTCTTGGAGCGAAGCTTTATAAAAAGTTCTTTTTCAACCAAATACCATTTATTCTTAGTTTTTTAGATGTTAGGCAATACTTTTGGCATGATTCTCAACAAAAAACTGGTGTTAAACTGTTGCCGGCAACATTGATGGTTTTAAACCATTTATATGGGGAGATCCCTCACTGCGGTGAAAGCTTAGCCTAGCTGTGGATCTGAGTAAGAATGAAGTCGAATACACCAAAAACAAAGTTAATTAGCCAAAATGAGTGTTTGATGGGCTTGGACTGCGTTTTGCAGCAGAATGATGGCGGAATTCACAAGTTTTTGCTGTCTGTAGGTTGGTTTCCTGGCAAAGAATGGAGATTTCAGGGTGGCCAGCAGACCCTTTGTGTCTAATCTCATGGAAAACCTTTGGTCTAATCATGATCATTGTGGTTGTCTTCAAATTTTCAATAAGTTAAGCAACAATTACATGCCAAGTTGTATTTGTGAATGTTGAGTGCATAATAAGCAGAATTCCCAAGAAAAACTAATTTTGTGCCTACAAATCTCTGCATATTGAAAGGATTAGCTACAAATACTCGTAAACTTAATAAAGACATCATTCAAGTTTATCTTTACTGAGTTTTTGTTAGAATATCTTCAATTGCTGAACAAAAACCAAAGTGGTGCTATTTTTACTTCCAGGCCATTTTAATGGCATATATGGCGTTAACGTTAATAGACCAAATTAATACGATCGTAACCCACTGAAAACTTGTGAAACTGATTGAACTAACGTTCCATACTGGAAAAAGCTCGAATTTTATGGACATTTTAATTATATCGGCAAAAAACAGGGTGGTGCTAATCTTGTTTCCTCGGGTGTATAGTAACTGGTGAGTTTATTAAAATAAAATAATTTAAATGAAAATTTATTGAATTTATTTTTCTAACGCGCATTGTATGTTAGAATTTCATTCATTTTTATGAAAGACTTATTTAACAATTACCTAAAATGGTTTCATTGTTGTTTTGTTCAACGCATCGTTCTTTTATTTGTCTTTAAAATGACTGATGTTTTTGTGTTTAAAGTGTATTTTATGCTCCTTTTCTTGTAGGTGCTTTACTTTAACCATTGGTTCGTTTACTTCCGCTTTGCTGTGATATGACCTTAAACTCAAGGACTTAGAATTCCTTTCACTGAATTTCAATTTTCCACCACCTCCAGCATAGTGACAACGTCGTTAAAAAAGCGCAAAAGTATGTTGAAATTAATGCAAATTGTTTCAAACTTCATCATGTGTCCTCTGCAGACTTCTGTAGCATAACAACTGTCTTCGATCGGGCTTACCGATGAGGGTTTGCTAGCATAATTCTTTTAACGTACGTGAAAGTCGGTTCTCTCATGCAGAGAAGACTAAGAGTGTGCCTCGGGCATGAACCCCCGCCATCTGGAATACTCTCGAGCATTAAAGATATTTCAGAAAGTGATTATAAATACCTTTCCTTCTGGTGAAACTTTTGAAGAAAAGCTGAATAAGCAATGCTGAATCGTTTAACAGTTAAGAAAAATTTAAGTTTGCGAAAGGAGTTGCACTAACAGGGAAAATGGGTCCCGAAAATGACTTTCAAATCATCACGTTCTTGTACTAACCATTTTTCCGCATTTTGTTCACCATGTCTACGATTGTGGATTTCTTTACACCCGCATGAAATTATCGATATCCAACCGTTCGCAATTCTACCTTTTCTTCTAACTCGTCGCTTGCCTAGTCAACTTTTTGGCTTGAGCTTAAAGTCTCCAACCAATCATGGTTGCGGGATGACCATTCTATCGTGCAGGTCGAAATAAAAATTCACCAAAAAGTTGAATCCTGCGAAGGACACACGGTAGGATGGAACACTGTGGGCACCATTCGACAGTCACTTTGCGGAAACTGTTTCGGGGCGATTCAACCGAAGAAGGAACACATTTGTTCGGAAAGGAAATTCAACCGGAACTGCGTCCGAATGCCAATATCAATACTCCACCCACCTGGACTTCCCTTGGGCAACGAGGATGAAACATTTAGTCGTTGTGTCCTTTCTCCGCTAGACTCGACTGAGAAAAAAAACACACCCATATACAATTTCGCCGCAAGACATTGCGAGAGATCTTATCTTTTCTGCGCGTCCTTGGTGTGTGTATGTGTGTGACAGCATAGCTCTACCGTTATAATTTCCTTCGACGTCTCATGCCTGCCAGATTTCCGCTACTTAGATGTAGACGCTGATGACGGTGCTGATGATGATGTTGATTTCGAACCATTAACTGGAAGCGCATTCGGAAAAGCTAATGGAGTGCGGTGAAATTCAAAATAATGTTTCAAAAGTGGTTGGTCAAGCGACGGGACGACACGGGCAAGATGTTCCAGTCTGTTCCAGCTTCTTCACCGGATGCTTTCTAATGGAAAACTTTCCCAGATAACCATGGAAGAAGAGGGTAAGCTGGTACTGAACTGAAATTGATTTTCGTTTTCCCACTTGCTTCATGTGACAACGTTGGTCATTTTCGCACCGAAGATTTTTAATGACATGTTCTAGCACTTAATGGGAAGCTGACCTGGTGTTCGTTGCATGTTACAGAGAGTATCAAATGATCGCTTCATAACCGATTATAAGGTTCGTGACAGACATTTTATTTACTGTTTTTGAACAGTTCATATAAGACAAAAGCTAGTTTCTTTTTATCGATGGTTATTTGTATTAGTATAAAGTGCTGTTTTAAGGTAAAATAACAAATGCTGCTCGAAAATAGTTTTTATTTACTTTTAGATACACTTCTGGCCGGTTTACTTACGGTTTTGAGGTAGGATATAAAGCTCCGTCCGTTAAGCCATTAAATGCCTAACGGACAAAAAAGGAGTATAGTTCCCAAAGAATGGTGTGAGTTTCGTTTTATGGAACCCTACAGTTCCATATTGCTTGCATTGGATGCATTTACCCGACTTGAATGCGGAGCGAAAAATCGCCACTTCAAAAAATATTCTTTCCTTTGTGTTGTGGGAACACAGTTCTCCGGATGCTGCAGGAGACAACGAATTGTACTTCAGAATGATTTGCTCGGACTGGTGCCGGTTAAAAAGTGGACGCTTGGTTTTATGTGTTCGCACGATTTGTTTGTTTTTTCGCCGTTTTATTCTGTTTTGTTTTCAATGGCATTTCTGTTACAGTTATGCCATATTATGCTTTGTTCTTAAGTCGACAGTAGGATTTTGCGCGCGGACCGTCCCCTCGGGTGAGAGTGTCCGGAAAAATCAAACACACTGAAGTTGGTATCTAGGCAAGTGCCACTCGAGTGACTCTTGTTTCCCTTTTGTGTGCAGTTTCTCGTCCCTACGCTTTGCTCGCCTGAAAATGGCGTGAATTGTAATTGAAACTACAAATTCCGTAGCCGCCCTTTTATACCGTTTTTATGTTTGTTTTATTTGTTTGTTCGAATAAGTACAATAGAATATAACACAATAAAACTGTAAGTTCTAGGCGGAAAATCGTTGAAATAAACAGAATGTTATAACTTTTTTTCCGAAAACGATATCGCTGCTGAATCAATGTATCAGATTTTCATTTCTTTAAATTTATAAACAGGTTATAGACATCAGAAATGTTCAGCTTGAATATAAAAAATCTCTATCATTCTCTTCAGGTGATACATACTAGCATAGCCAAACATACTAGCTTTATTAGCACGGTCAGAAAAGTGCCACCACTAACGAATGTTTGACGAGTTGCTGTCATCTCGAATCGAGCGGACGTATCAAGGTTGCCACATATTTGGCGATGCTCATGAACTATTCATTTGTGCAGAATTAGCCAAATGCAATTAGTTATTTCGCTGAAGCAACACCACGATGTATTTTGGCATTCAAGGAACAACCTGACGGAATAACGATGGTTGGCAGACAATTGAGCGAAAATAGGTTCTCAGAATAGTTTTAGATTATCATATCTGTGCTTCAACTTTGATATTGTCAGCCATCTGTAGTTACTCGTTCGGGTTGTTTATAGTTGATATTGAAAATTGTATAGATTCAATTTTGCTCATAGGAAGTTGACTATGGATTTAAGGTAGAAGTATTTTTGATGAGTATATTTTGACCATTAAATTACAACCATGTTCATAACAACGTTTTTTGCTTTCAAATGTTAATTACAATGTTCTGTGCCTTATCTCCATTATTTAAGGCATGGTCTATTCTGTTTATCGTATTCACTCATAACTTCAGTGCTTCAAAATTATTATTCACTCAACCATGTTTCTGGATTCTGGTTGTTTATTTTTATGTTGGAGATACTAACAGGGTAGAATTATCGTCACAATATTCAAAAAGTTTAGGAATCTTGTTGCTTCCTCATAGCTATAGAGATTTATATTTGAAAAATGCCAGGTAACTCTCATTGAACCCGTTCTATGTTTAAATTAGCCAGGAGAAATAATGTTGATTGAAGTGTTTATTTTAATGTAACATTTTCCAAAATAAGGGTTTTCAACGCATAACACAATATGGAAAAATTCACAATTACATTATACGATTTTTCACCATCCAGAATCCTTCGAGAACCCCGTTTTAAATATGTGCTATGTTATTATTTGATTTATTGTTTACGTTCCATGACATAACACGTACGGTGATATCTGCTTCATTTAAGTAAACAGGTTGGTATAAATGCTGGCTTATAAGTTTTATTTGTTACTTTAAATTCGATCATGACCGGGTTATTGATACAATAGTCACTGTTTGTTTCTTAGTACTTAGGTATTTCATTTTATTTTCAAATTATTCCATTATCACGCACCTATATTATTGGATTGAATAACGGATTTAACAATTTTTTAAGATAGTTTTACCACATTTAGTTGAAAATACGCCGTACCTGATATAAACGCAATTTGTATTTAAAGCAATATCCACAATCAACAAAACTGCAGTCTTCATCATCCATCCATTAACTAGAAAACTTTGTTTATTTTAAAGAAAAGGCCGGAGAAAATGTACACGCAAACAAAAGGATATCAACGGATTGCCGCCAAAGTGGCAGCAAAATCGACAAACATGTCACATTTTTTTACAATGAACCGATTGTGATACTTGTCGACGGCCCAGCAAGTATCCCGTGCCACACATGTGCGTGCGGGAAAACTCAATTTTCACCTTACACAATAGATGATAAAGTATATTGCCGCATTGCGAAAATGCTGCCTCAGCTTACCAACCGGTTTGGCTTATATTGAAGCGACAAGGGAAATTGAAAATGAGTCAAAGAGCGAAAAAAATGAAAGCAAACAAGCTTTAAGAAGGCCTTTGCAACATCGCGTCCATAGAGGCGGAAAATAATCCGCATCGCAAATCCCAAAGCTTTTCTAAGCCAAGGTTAAGCCAAAGCGTGTTCTTTGCTGTTCGATTTCACCCTCGTATTCCAACCATTCTTTGCTACAACGGTGGGAGAAAGCGCTTGTAAGACTGGAAGGTTTACTTTTCTATGTTTTCTATGTTGTTCGGTTGATAAGTTATTTTTTGATCATTTGTTACGTTTGTAGCGGCAAGATCACCGTAAACGTGATAATCATTTTTCAAATAAACTTTTCGCTATGCAACTAATTCAACAGCTTTTCATTCAAGAAAAAACGGATTATCTTGTTCTTCTTTTTCAGAACATGCGGAACTGTCGTCGTTATCAATTCATTTTGTTATGGCATCTATTCCAGTCATTAGTTATCTTTAAAACTTGATTGTCCAATTATCTAACAGAGCGAATAGAAAAACGGTTGGATTACTAGACAGTACTTCTGGAATCTATTGTTAAACTTTATTTGTGAGAATGAAATTTGTTTCTTCTTAAGTTTCTCTTAATATTGTGACTCTTGCCATTTACTTGCTTTAAAAATGTTCTTTAGCATGCACATTAAAAAGATATCATGTAAAACATAAACGCTTATCAGTGAAACTTCAAGCGATAATTTTAAGAGAATTTTTATGATATCGTAAATAGAATAAATTAGAACAAGTTGCCAGAGAAATACCAAGAAAGCGCACAAATTCATTTCAATTTGCCCATATGTGCTGAACAAACATGAAGATATTCCTGGAAATTAATTTGGTTCATTCTCGACTGCATTGTGCTATCACTTATCATGTAGAGAGAAAATTGTGGCAATAATGGAATGAAATTAAGATGCCAAGATCATACTCGTATCAACTCAATCTAGCAATATCGAACAGCTTCCACATTCAGCAAGAACCGTCACAGATGTAAAATATGCCCGATAAAGCCTCTGGTCATGAATATTGATAGGGTGATGCAGCCTTATTAGTTTTATTATCATTGTTATGATTGCGAATCAAACCATGCACCCCACTTTCAGTTTCGACCCGGTTTACAATGTGACGCACTATTATCCAGCCACACTTACTGACACGCTGGACACTTACTTTTGAAATACCCAGTGCGAGGAATCCGATAAGGTAATTTTGTAAATGACCGACCGATAAGCATCGTACCCTGATACATTTAAGCTTGTTTTGTATCGATTTCAGACATGAGAAGGAGGCACTGAGGTCATTTGTTACCTGAACGGATCTCTACGTACGTCACACTCGTTGTCGTTGCTTCCACTTCGAGCATGAGAGGACTCGTGAGGGATGTAATTTATATGATAATATAAGAATTTACAGAAGTTCCCTTGAGTGTACCTATGAAATCCCATTTGAATGGAAAAAAGGGAATCAAAGCCAATTGTTAGGCATAGCTGCTCCAGCACACTATTTTCACAGAAATAAATATTTTAGTCCGTTGTTTATTGATAGTCCGAAACTATCGCCACGAAAAAAGATATATCCGTTAAAAAATGTTCAATAGACATTTTAACCGTTCATTCAATGATTTCTTTTAAGTAATTGCATGTTGTTTTGTTTAAGATGTGAAAATTTATCAATTTGTTCAATATGGCATTCAAGTCATTGTTACATGAAAAAGTTGAGCATTTTTTTATGATGACAAATCAGTCAAAGCACACCCATACAAACCACGGAGTGTTGTGAACATGATTCGTTGTTTTGGATTTGATTAGCATTATGATATCTTGATACCAAAAAATAAAGCTGTGCGTGTTGCGTGGACGACTAAGGTTATAACATTCTTATTTTCTCCAGTTGGCACATTCTTCACCATAAGAGAGAGAAATATATAAATCAAGGCACTGTTCAAACACCTGATGTAACAGCTTCTATTACGATCATTAAAACACTAACCTATCTCGGTGAATCAAACCTATGATGTATAAACATAATCAGCTATCGCCAAGCAACAAAGATAATAAATGGAAGCGATGCTGTGAGAAAATATGGCCTTTCAGTGCTTAACGCTGATTTATTGCTAGGCCAGTTGGCCTCGCAAAAACCATACGGAGTGTCGATAAATAGTCTTGGCTTGTATCGAAAGTCAATTCTACCGGTGGGCATGTAATAGTGCTGGTATGTTTTGAAGAGCTGTACAACATACATCTTTCACGCACTTGAGCATCTGTGTTTGATGGCTGGGCGCTTCAAATATTCTATATTTTTACGTCACATTTTCGACACTATTATCGGCAGTTGATATAAACTACATATTAAACGAATATAAACTACAAAATATAATGAATTTGGAAAAATAAGATTTTTATATCGTCCCACGATAGACTTTTATTCAGACCAACAATTCCGGACTTTGTTACTACCCGATCGAATGGTTGGATTATAATCCCATTACTATAAAACCGTGGAACAGCATTATGGAGCACTAGCACTGTATATTTTTCCGGCGACGATTGCGGGTAGAATGTTAACGATCGTTTTAAGAGGCTATGTGCTTTGAACTGCCATCCAAAATAAGACATCACGTTCACGCACTTAAGACCCAGAGCCTTAAATGTCGTCAGGTTTAAATCAACTTTTTATCCCTTGCCTCCAACCGTAAGCGATTCGCTTGCGATTTCGCTGCTTTAAAGAAAACCAATCGTGAGGGATTTTTGCAGACTTTTCAAACAACGTTGACTCTGTTAATAAAACTTTGAATCCGAGATTTGAACAGATATAGATGAGTAAGTGCGGGGTGAGCCAATTTCTATAATTGAGACAAATCGCATTTGAGTCTATGCAAAAAGGGGAGCGTACTGTGTTTTAAATTTTTTTTTAAAATAAATTTAAATGGTCTAAACCGTTTTTTAATGTCCTTGCCTAGGGGTCCGTGACAGCCGAGCGGTAGCGCTGGGTAGAAACTCGGCCCATGACCTTCGACGGCGTGGGTTCGAATCCCAAACGAGACCGGGCCCTCCCCAGCACGACAGGATTGACTAATCACGTACACAAGGGAAAAAGTCTTGTGACCCCTTCATGGGGCAGGCATGACCAAGAGGTTACGCCGTTACGTTGAGCCAAGAAGAAGAAGAATGTCCTTGCTAAATTTTCAAACACCATGCACATATTTTTGATTTTTTCATCACTTGAGAAATTTTCTTGGCATTTATAAATTTCATCACTATAGTGCTTTTCATGATTAATTATAATATTCATGAAGCATGGATAAATTCACAAACGATTTTTATGATATTTAACTTTCAGGCGACCAGCAGTACAAACTGTACGATGATTGATATGATACATGATATTAACTAAGGGCCCGCAAATAGAAATCTTAAAGTTCAAGCAAATATGCTAAAAGTAAATATAAACAAAAGTAGATAAAATTTATGTTTGACTTGTTAAGATTACTTCAGCTGCAGATTGAATACAAATGAATGGATTGATATGCGCCCACATTCCCTTTAACATTCAGAGGATTGCAATCTATTTCCATCAGATGATGATTGATTTCTCAATATTCGTAATTCAAATGTACGCCTGTCTGCTCCAGGCGGAATCATTTTCCTTTCCCTCCATAAGGCGCCATAGTGACATAACCATCTTACGGTATTGGTGACAGTATGAGATGGTGCTCTATCCAAGATTCCTTTACAGTTATTTTGCCGTCACCAACCAGGTCGGGAGAAAAAGTTGTCATGTTGGCCAATTTCATGGTGGTAAAAACATCTCACAAGTTAAACATCGGTATGCTTATCGATATGCCAACGAGCGTCTTCACGTGGCTTCGCTATTTTCGCTCTAGTAAAGACAGTCTTGCTTTGGCAAATTTAACCATGCTGATGAGAAATTTATTGCTCCAACGAGGTGCAAAAAGTCTCGACGACATAGACTCACTTCATCGCTGAAAAGCAGAACCGACCCTCCGGACCAAGCTATGCTATTCTTGCAAATGCTACGGAAGGTGATACCTTTCACAGCACGTGTGTGAACAAATAAGGAAAAACGACAGCATATCAAAGGTGCGCTTCGGAATTATGTTGGAGACATCGTTTCACAGTACCAAGCAGTTTTTGATGGTTAATGTTCTTTAGGAAATTAGAATATATATGTCAACGGGATTTCATGAGTTCTTTACAGTAGAAGGAACCAGCAATATTTTTAGACGCAGCTTAATTTTCTTGAAAAATTTGTATGAACATATCAATAAAGAGTATTTTATTCGGGGCTAGGAAACAAGCATTGGATTTGTTTTTTATTCGTCTGCTTGAAAGCATCAAAATCCAAGATAATAATCACCCCATAAAAAACTTGTTTTGCTTTTCTTTTATACTACTGAAAATATATGAAACAATTGGATTCAGGTTTTGCGAAATAAAACCAAGGTTTCGAAACATCTTCACTTAATTAGTTTTATTTTCAACAACCCAATTTACTTGAATTAATAAGTTGAGTTTCAGGACAGGATGTAATACTGGTATAAAAGGCGTCTCACATGACATCGTGTTTTTCCATTGTACGACGTACCATATGCTGTCAGATGTCACCGTGCCATGTAAAACATAAACGTCACACACTGCTGCACCGGAAAACCAGATTTCAGTGGATGCTTTGAAAACTGAAACAGCATCCTACTTCATATCCGTATCATTTAAGCACAAAGTGTGTTGATCGTTCCTGCTGCGGACACAAAACGTACACGGCAAAGACTTGAATACAAGGCAAGAATCTAGATAACTGAAATGACATGGTCTGCCTCAACAAAAATGTTTATCCTTAAGGTTATCGTTTTTATACTTCTGTAAGACTGCTTTTGTATCTGAACTGACCCAAGTCGCACGTAAACTAGTCTGAGACTTCCACGGATTCGTCCGGTTTGTTTACGCACCATACCCAACAATTGCTCTCTTCTCAATTTCCACCGATATCCTTCGATACTCTTTCCCTTCTTCATGATAATTTCAACGCACAAATCATCTTTTGCCAGGTATTGACAGTGCATATTTCAGCAGCTTCCTGCCCATCGACATCCGGTTGAGTCAAACATTCATCATCGTTATTGAGCGGTTTTGGGCGATTTTGAACAGCGGGAAATTATTGGCGTATCAAACAGGTTAGTGTGGAACAACGTTAAAACGTCATCAATAAGCCGAAAAAAGATTACTTATTCGAAAAACGTTTGACGAGGTTCCGCTTAAGCGAGGCTGCTTTGGTGCGATTTGTGAAAAGTTCACGATACACGATAATCCTTTCATAAATAGCTTAAAAACTCAATTCAGACGATTGATTGAAGAGTCCGGAAAATTGCATGTCTGCAGGAAATGGAATTATTTTTTGCGAAGAACATTTAGGGAATGTTCGAAATTGAAATAATAATATCCGTAAAACACAGTTGTCTCCCACTCCGAATTGCATTCAAACGCAACGAGAATACGATATATTTATCCTTCATAGCTCCTTTAAAACTAATATTTTGTAAAAGTGTGCTTCTTTTTTTACAAAAATTGTACTACATGAAAATTAAACTGGTTTACCAAAAAGTTACTACACATGCAGTTTTGGGAGTTGCTAAAAGTGTAAATGTGGCTCGACTGGAAAAATTGAACTAAGAAAAACACTTATGCACTGATTGCATAAAGCAAACAAGGAAAACATTACATCATTATTCTTCTAAAGGACCAATGGACGTTTCTAAACACGTTGACGAAAGGATTATTGAAATAAATGTAATAAATACTTATATTATGACTTTGAAGTTTGTTATAGTTTTTACACTTTAGCTTTTAGTAAAAAAAAGTTTGGGGTTGATTATTCTATTTATGGAAATATATCGCTGCAATATGGTTTCTTAATACGATGTATCTGAATAAAATTATTGGAAGGTTCTTATTTTTCTATTCCAATCATTTACTAGCTTATTATTTGTGTTACTTTTGAACTATTTAGAATTACAAATTCGGGTCCAAATAGTGCCTTTCAATCGGTTCTGGACAGGATCATAACTGTGCCAGCTGCTGGACCAGTTAACGTTCACCAGTAAATAAACTAGGGTTCAACCGCAGCTACCACAACCTTTTCCAAGCATCTAACTCACCTCAATCCCGCTGTGCTCTAAAGTAAAACTCGGTGGGGAACACCGAGCAAGTCTCTGTCGTTTGCCCACTCGTAAAAAGGATCGAAAATCATCCCACACTCATGCATTTCATTGGCCTGGACATTCTACTTGCTGAACGTAAGCATGCAAATGTTCGCCACAAACCATCGAAAGCCACAGCTGGCGGAAAAACGAAATTGTCCTTGCCAACCGTCCACCTGTTTTTAAGGGCGCAAAGGGTTCAGTGGCACGGGAACGAGAGGGCAACCTCCACTGGCCACCATTTCGAAATGCTCCATTTGGTGAAGAATCTGTTTTAATTAACATAATCGTATTAAAACAGGTGCACAGCTTCATGCACATCCATCGCGAGCCACTTCACATCACAGGCCTCAATGCGAACACACAGTTCGGGATTGCTCATTTTTGCCGCTACCCTACGGCGGTCATGATGGCCTCCAAAAAATCACCCCTTCTGTTTCGTTTTTGGTGAAAAGTTTTCACAAGCATCAAACATAAACCCTGAAACGGTTTCCCTCCTCAGGCGAACCGCAATTCAGCCACCGAGCGAATTAAAATGAAAATCCTTTGCCTTCTCCACCGTCAAACGGATCGCTCAAATCGCACCGGGTATTTTTGTTTGGTCGTTGCATGTGTTCCAAGAGCCAAATTGATGCATTAAATTAATCAGACTAAACAACTGGCTATTTCAAGGTTTTTGTCAAACAGATTCGATACCACAACAACTTGCTTACTGGATTGGGTCTTATCTCATAGCTTTAAATGTTGAAACAATTCATCTCGTTTATGATAACTTTCATGCTGTGGTAAGTTGACTTGAGTCTATATGTATTGGGTTATATGTTTTGTATAACAGAAAAAAAGAAAAACAAGACTTTGACAAGACAATAATAAAAATCGCAGAAATCTAAAGGTGCAACTATCAGTGTCTTGTAAAAAACTTAAAAAGCAGTGATTTGTTGCGATAGTGATAATTATGCTATCGGTATTATTTCTCCTTTTATGAACTCAAAAAGGCATTCGGAATTTTGTTAACAGAACTCTACAAACGGCTCGCATCTCTTCCATCCAAGCAAATAACAAAATTAGCGTTGTATTTTCCATGCATAAAAATAAGATCATTGCGTTTGACTACGTGAATAAGGGAATAAAGAAATGTCAATAATTCTTATACACTCATAAAAATGAAACATTTGTAACTCTTGAAGATGATGAAGCATTTACAAATAAAATAGCTTCTACATACCTTAGTGAAAGTAAAATTTAGGTTATTTGTTTGAAATCTTTAGCAACATGCAAAACATGTTCTTTTGTGAGTTTTTCTTTTCCAAGTGCATTCGATATTATTTCACATTTTGTACCAGAACAGTTTCACCGTTGTTGAAAGCAGCTTATCAGCATACGCTACTGTTTTATGGATTAAACTCAACATGCACGAACAAACGACTATTGGCGTACGCAACCTCGTAAATCTGCTTGAAACCGTGAGATTTTGATGTTATGTTTTTTTCCGGCTTGAGTGTTGTCAGTAAAACGTTCGCCTAAGGATGTTCGGTAACCAAAAAGTCACTTGCCGAGGCTTAGAAAGCAGTATTGAGCTGACTTCTCATTTGGTTCTTTAAGCACGTTCCGCTTCGTGGATTATTTTGGCGCTTTATGCTTTTCATTCCGTTCGTTGAAGTTTTTCTTGTTCACATTGTGTTCAATGTGGTTTACTACGTTCTGCTGTATGATCGATGTGTGGACATCCGTGCATCGTACACAGTACTCGCGCTCAGTAGGTACTGCCAGGCAAATTCAGTGTAGAATGTTTATACGATTTACACCAGAAACTTGCGCTACCGTTTGCACAAAGATTGGCGTCTCACGAACATGACTGATGTATTTTTCGGCATGCAAACGGTTGCACCAGTTCTGAAAGGAAGCTTTACTTCCATGACAACAGACGAGAGATAAAATATATTGATCGGTACTAGGAGGAATCGATGTAAAATGTTGTTAGCTATCTAACGTAATGATGTTTTAACCCATCTGTCGAACAATGTTCCAAAGATTCCCACTTTAATCACCGCATTTTTGTTTCAAAAGCAGTGAAAAGAAGTTCAATAATCATATTTTCCTTCTTGTATTGACTTATATGATGGAAAAGAAGTAAAAAATTATTGAACCAATCGCTATTTACAGTTTTGCTGAGCAAATTTGTTAAGTTGTATCGGAATAACAATCTTTTCGTACAAATGAAATACATTGCTCACCATTAAATCTAATAAAAAGATTCATTGAGGTTGAGAATAAATGAATAGCGTCTCTGCCGCTTTCAATTGAATACAGTGTGGTTGGTTTGATATTTTTCCATAATAAGTTCTCGTCGAAAGAAACGCTTTCATAGGGTACAAGCATCAAAGGAATAAAATAATAGTAAAACACGCCTACGGAAGACTGTGAAGAACTTTTAAGCGTCGTCTCTCAGTCTGAATTTCTACAGCGAGGTAAAATGTCGTTCCCGTTCCATGAAGCAGACCCTTTTGAAGATGACACCCAGTGTCACTTAAGCGTGATGATGCTAGCATGCGATAAACTTGTTATGTTTCACTCCGTTTAGCTCGGTGTTTAATAGTTATTATGATAAATTACGACACATGGAGGCTGCTGGCGACGGTGGTTATGGAGTAACACCTTAGTGAAAATACAAAACTGGAGAGATGGGGCGTTTGGTTGCATGTGAAATGCATCAGATCGACACTTCTAAGGTAAAGGGGTTTTACAGTTGTAAATTCAAGTTGCCTATTTGTTCAACTCATGCTGTTTGCCTCTTTACTAAGTTATGCATACGTCCATTTCATTCTTTTTTTATGAATCAGGTACAAATGAATCAATGCGTTTAAAATAATACTCATAGTCAATCTTCAAGTTGTTACTGAAAAAGTTTTTATTTTATAAGAAATTTCAATAAAGTTAATTTACATTCATAAATTTGCAATTCTCACCAAGTGTTTGTATTATCCCTTGGACCATATAAGTAAAACCATTGCATTAATGAAAATCTATTTCACCACTTCCATGTTATATGAGAACAACACCCTTTTTGCAATAAATCGGTAGAAACGGCGCAATACCACGTCGTATCAGTGATAATAATGAAATTAAATTAAATTAAAATTAAATAGGTCCCATTAATTGGCTAACGCCATCTGCCTCTATGGATTCGCAAACAACCTGTATTTACTTTCGACCTATTGGTTTGTTTAAATTACGGCCGTAGTTAAGTGTAAGCCATTAATCGTTCAAAGTTTATTCTCTGTACTAAAGCAAAATACATCGATGTGAACTATTTAGACACTGCTATAGAAATGTTGTGCTTCGATTTCCAGCATCAAACGTACATATTCAATGATAGACAACATAAAATTATTAAAGTAGTAAAAAAAATATACCGAGCTTGTGCTTGTAATAAATTTCATAAATGTTTTTAAGTCCACAACAAGACCTTTATTACGGAAATAATTTAATTATTATTTCAAGTACATCCTACAAAACATATCATGGAATTTTCACGGGGAAGCCATATCTTATTTACAGGTAGCATTTATTTGGATTTAAAGGTGAGTAAGTTTACCGCGAAATCATATTGTTATATCTGCAAAAACAAACTCTTGTAAACGGAAATATCCTACAGCTTTGAGTTCACTCGGTTTCTTTTTCGCTATACCAGATTCAACAATGATAACAAAAAAATACCACATCTTAAAACTCGTCGGATGCAATCCGACTTTCAGCAAGCCCTGATAAAAAAAGAAGGGAAAACAACGATACGAAAACGTAAATAATACAAACCCAAACGGCATTTCAGAATGCCTTGTCCCGACCAAGCGTCCGGACGCAGTCAAGTTTCATTGTATCCCCGAGCGGCGATCGATAATTGCAGCTAACTGCCCTGCGCTTAAACGTGCCTAGTTTTCCAAGTACGCTCGTGCCCGTCGAGAAGCGATCCTATAATTCTTCCGTGCTAGTGCCGTGCAGTGGGGTAGGAAGCAAAAAACATGTTGACTCAACTGTCAAAATCATCACTAGCCAACGGTGGCGTAATCGTTCCCTGGGGTCTTATTAGGAGCAGATATTCCGCTCCGCTCGCTTGTTTCGCGCAAACGGTTTTGTTGCTTATTTTTGTTTGGATCCGCTCATGCCCACTCCGATACAATTTGGAGCCTTTGCGCGATGGCCGAGGGTTTTCTCAAGTGAAAGCTACCGTATTTCGGTGCGGAATCATTAGAGGCTGGCAGGGTATGATTTGTGGAGCTAGGTAAAATTGTTACAAGTGGTTACAGCTGTGAGCAGTCACATTAAGCGATCGGTCAACTATAACATTCATTTACTAAAGTTGGTTGAATCGTATGAAAAACATTGAGCATAAATATTGCATACTAGAACTGTTATGCGGTAGGGTACGTTCACTAATTTTCGTCTCAAACAATCTGCTTTTATGAATACATGCGAATTGTTCAAATATAAATATTATTGTATAAGGATTAACATTTCAAAGGATAATAAAGGATAATAAGAGAAAAGACTGAATAGTCGCATTTACTTTGGTTATAGGGATAGCCATCGAAGCAAATCTTTCGCAATAAAACCAACGAAGAATTTAATTGCATTTTCCATCCAGATGCAATGACCATTGGTGCCATTCCGTTTCCCACCTAGTCGCTTCTGGTATTTCTTAACGTGACCCACTTCACCCAGTTCCAGCCAGAGTGCGCTAAGCAAACAGAACGGAGTTAAACGGAAAAGATACGGAAGCAACAAATTGCTTTACCAATTTTCAGGGTGTGTTTTACGTCCGTCCTGAGAGGTGGAAATGGTGGTGAGTTTTCGACGCAGCTGATATTACTCCTGGCAGTTTCATGATTTCCGGAGGTTGGCGGAGCATTTGGTAATTCAGACCGTGTAATTGACATTTGTAAAAACTTTTTTAACCAAATTTCCCGGAGAAGTATTGACAATGTATCAAATATGCTATATGGTATGTTTTAGCTTTCTTTCATATGCAAATTTGAAACTTTGAATAATAATTCCGTGTCATAAAGTCTGTCCCAAAGTTAATCGACACGCTGTAGTCGCGCTACTGTGGCGCCCCTAGTGGGAGTTGACGAAAACCAATGACACTTAGTTTTTAAGTAATTATTAACAAACATTTGGTGAAAATTTGAGACGTTTATCTAATATTTTCGCAAAACTACGTACAGTTGAATTAGAGCGTCTAAAATAAGCTGCGCACAAACACCTACTGAACCCGGAGCAGTCGGCGTCGAAGTTGGCCAATGTGCTGAAGTTTATAAGACAACAGAAATTCAATCGATGAGAAACTATACGCGAAAACTGAACAGTGGCGAAAAATGCTATAAATTGTTATGCTTCGATTTATCATGAATTTTTTTATAACAGAAAAAAACTGATAACAAAATCAGCATGGGATGTTCCATGTAGTAAATACACATAAAAATTTAAATGTGATATTTACATCCTTCTTCGGTATTCTAAACTTCCATGTTGTCTCCGATACAGTGTAAATAAACAGATCTCTATTTTTATCTGTTTAACCAACGAGGATCATAATCTGCGTTACCTACTCAACATAATTGATTAATTATTGTTTAAATGATGCATACCAGAAATATTCAAAATGATTTTCAGTAACGTCATTATACATGTTCCTTTTTTAATCGTGTTACATGTTCTGTGATTCAATATGCAAAGTATTGTTTGATATATTCTTTGGATTTGCTAATATGCTCTGTTTTTCATGAGCTTCTTTTTGTAAGACTTAAGAAAGGCTTGTACTCCAAATTGCTTTTGTAAACCAGTTGTACGTTGATATAATTTATTTAAATATATCTTCAAACGGTAAATTGCTTTTGTTTTAAAAACGTTTTTCAATAGCAAAAATATGGTACCCATAATTGAAAAAAATTTTTTTGCATATTAGTTGGGTTAAAAGAAGTTACCATTAATGAAATTTACATTTAGTTCAACCGGTAGAGTGCATTGAAAATATATTGAGTTTTTATAAATTATTATAAAAATTTCGTACATTATTCTCTCACTCTTCAATATTTTTTTAAATTGGGGCAACAATCTCCATTTCTGACCTTATCAAAACGATTGAAATATTTATCCTAATTTGTATTGACCTGTTCCTACAATCCACTAAAAATCCTTGTGAACGATGGAATGTCCTCTATCGGACTTTGCATTGATCATCCACGACCATCTAAAACCAAGGTCTCTTTCAGCACTGCGTAGCAATCACGTTCCACAGCACGCAGATGTTAGTAGTTTTGCGTCATCGGATACATTCAGCCTTCATCCATTCGACTTTCCAGTGTTATGCGTTCCAGCGAGGTGATTTATCACAGAGTCAACCATTTGTTACGTCATATTTATGGAAGCCCGAAAATTATGGCTGTTGTCCCTCAGGGCGTAACAGCGCGCCGCTTGTTTGACAAAGGATGGTCGTTTTCTAAACTCACTTCTCCTTTTCCCTCAGCGATTATTTGCAACACGAGCAGAGTGTTCGAATTGGAAGTATCATAGTGATTGTTTTTAATCTTTTGTTATGATGCAGCCTATTTGTAAATGCATTGCGATCAATTGAATTTTCTAAAGGTTTCCACGATATCGTACGGCTTTTGCCATGAGCACTAGCTATTCTTTGATCGTTGGGCCCTGTAACACTCTACTGAACAAATATCCACAAGCCGATCTTTCCTACTGGTACCTTGTTTGTTCGCTCCAGTTAAACCGGAAATAATGAAAACCATCACTTATCCCAACATCAGAACAGTCCAACAAATCTTTTTGCACTAAAGCTTGGGCATAGTTGGAGCAAAGTAGAATATACAAAAGAAAGCTGTGTACACTCCCGTGAAATAACCTTCCGCATCACGCGATAATTATCACGACACCTTTGTTACATAAATTGAAGCCATATTTCTTCGATTAAAACATGTTATGCTCGTTTCATATTTTACACATCATCACATTCTTCTTCTTATGTGGCTCAACATCCCCAAGTGGGACAAGGCCTCTCTCCGTAGAGAGTTACTGTGACCGAGAGACGGTAATATTATAGACCGGTGGTCAGCCGTTCGTAATACCGGGGGGTGCCAGACTCGGGATTCGATCCCACACCTACGGCGTGGTGTTTTCTTGCGCTACCACTGCGCCATGGGCACCCCCCATCATCACATTATACAAGTATAATACAAGATGGTAGTTTTTGAAGTCCATATATAGTTCCAGTGCTCTCATACGCCTTCGAGACATGGACTCTGTCCAAATCTAACGAAACCCTTTTAGCCGTGTTCGAGAGGAAGATGCTCAGGAGGATTTTTGGCCCCGTAAGTGAGGAAGGACAATGGAGGAGCCGCTACAAGAACGAGCTCTATGAGTTGTACGGAGACCAACACTCTCGTGCAACGAATTAGACTCGCCATGCTCCGGTGGGCTTGCCATGTCATGCGAATGGTACCGGAAGACCCAGCTCGTAAAGTCCTTTTAGGCTGTCCCGAAGGACAGAGGAGGCGTGGTAGGCCTAAATTGAGATGGAAGGATGGCGTAGACGAAGCCGCCAGAATAGCCGGGATACGCAATTGGATTTCGGATGGAGCTTCGTCAGGCCAAGACCACTCAGCGGTTGTAGCGCCACTTAAGTAAGTAAGTAAGTTTTTGAAGTTACATTGTTGCATGGCTTGGATTTTGGTTTAGTGAAGTTATTACTATTTTTGTGACTTTGTTTCATTTTATTTTAAAATGACCAACAGATTGTACTAAAGCTCATCTACATTAAAATTTTTCTTTGATATCAAGTAAAAACCATGCGTACATATAATTATGTTGTTAGTTGTTCAAGTTCACAATGTTTCTATTCGCACGATTGTAAATCATAGTAAAAAAATCTTTCGCTATCATTTAGTGCCACAACAGGCACTCTACAAGTTTCTCGCGCTTCACTTACCTGATTTTCTCACTCGCACTACACTGATTGTAACATGCAATTGTCATATCTTTTCTAAAATTACATGTTTTATGTATAGTTTATCATTTTTCTTATCGTCTCCTCAATGACGCTCGATGCATGCTGCTGCATGAAAATAAACCTGCTCTTTGATGTGTTGAAAAATAGATTTTTTAGTACAACCAACTTCTTCATAAAGATAAAAAAAGTAACAGATTTTAATTTTGTTACTAAAAATTAGCAAACAGAAGTAATACGATAGGGATAAGTAAATCGAAAAAAACATTGTAGAGCTTCTCTCTCAAGACAAGATCAAAATCTTAAACCTTACCCACTGTTTATCACCCAACCTGAAGTAAGGAAAACGTTCTCACCTATTGACACGTTTTCATATAAATATTTTCACTAGCAGATGATATTATATGTCTCCTGTATCTGCTGTCCCGCGCTTACTCCAACTGGATCAGGCAGCACAGGCTAACTATTCTGATCTGAAATTCAATATCCAAAGCCTCGAGACAAAAACCCTCCGCAGAAGACTGTAAAATGCGGGTTCTGCGTCCGAAAAGGCCGTTAGGAGTTGCCAGCGCCAGTACTATTTCTTTTCACTTTTTCCGCGTAGTAACATTGTTCGATGGGATTAACTTTTCCCCCGGATATTCAGATACCCCTTTGCAAAGTTCATAAACCAGAAAGAAGATGAAAAGATGCGTTGGTTTTCGCGAGGAAAGCATGAAGGTGGGCACGTGGACGGTCAGAAAGGTTTTCATTGTGTTATGCAAACCGGAAAGCGATGTCCAGCATGGAATTCTATTAACTTTTGAAAAAAGAACGATGGAGAGGAGATTCCACATCTACGTTCTTCGTAAGTTTGTAGCGGTAGAGATTCACTTGGCGTAAGCTAAACTCTTGTATACTCCTTGGAAAACATAGATTTAAGAGATCTTTTCTTAAGCGAACTTTATAATTGTATCATTGAGAGGTCCTCTTGGGAAGTTCGATGTGAACCATGGAACCATATATAAGACAAACAATGATTTAAACTGCAAAAATTTGGTGTTTCCTGCAAAGTGAGCCATACTCACTGCATACGGTTTAAGAAACTTTTTGTTCAAATGCGTTTATTTGGTCGATTTTTTTGAATTGGTTCCTTTTATGGCTTTATTTTGCTCATGAATATTTTTAATTTACTGTCATATTATTACATAAATATTAATGATCAAGCACATCATATATTTATGTTCAAAGCGTCAGCTATGTTTAAATTGCATGAGTAATGTGAAACTAAATGGAAACATTAAACAGAGAACTAAATAGAAACATTGATATTGGAAAAAGCTTTGCAATTGACTTCATATGACTATCGTCCTTTCGATTATGATTTAACACAAATAATTAAAATCATTAGCTAAAATAACGTATGCATTAAAAAAAAATAGACAAATTTTCACGATTTTTCCTGTAAAAACGGAAAACGCTAGCAACTTCCAGTTGAATGTAACATAAAGAGTAGCATTTCTTTTAAATTCAGAACATGTTTGAGAACTTTATCATTAAAATTGAATCAGCGGGAGCCAAAACAGCAAACCGTCTTCGTTTGATAACGTGTAAAAACTTCCAGCATTATCGCGGAACAAACTTGTTTGATTTTGCTAGACATTTTTTGTCCACCGAATTCAGCTGATATGAATTTTTGACTATTTGGTCACTTATGGAAAAAGGTTGAAAAATAATTTGGAAGCCTTGGTCCGGCCACTGACTGTGCTGCGAGACCCCAAATGACAACAGAGGCCGTTACGACAGGCATAACGAAAAATGGCTTAATCATTCCGTTTTTGGATCAAAAAATCGCTTCAACCGGCCAAATAGTTAAGAAAAACTTAGAAAAGATGGAGATTGTTATACAGATGACGCGATCGAGGCCAGTCACTTAAACAAACCGGCTCGAAGCTCCTGTAAGACATGTGCTCGGAAAATCACAAAATTTGGTCAAATATCATAATCGATTCCTGCACTAATAATCCTATCTACGTCCCTCAACCACTTCCAACTGATAAAACCTTGATAAATCTTATACGTAGGATCTATTCCAACAATTTAAACCCAAGTGGAGCAGCAGGTGGTCATGTAGGCCCCATGTACTGAAAAACACCCTTACACGATTGGTTTTGTTGGCTATGGCTGAAGTTTCGACCAAGTACCCTATGGCCGCCTTACTGGCCGTCAAAATATTTTTTTTAAGTACTTAAGTGATGTAACTTTACAATAAAATTTACTTCATTCAATTAGCTTAGTGAACTTTTTTCTTATCGTCGATGAAAATTTGTCTATTTTTTTAATGCATACGTTATATATAGAGCTACGGCTAAATTTACGATTTGAAGATTGTACATAATAATTAGTACCACATTAAATCGTAAACCAAAGCAGGATACCTGATGGAATAAAAAAGCATTCTCAATATGTTCACTTTTTTAAATTAAAATACAACGCCAAAAATATTTTCCTTATCCAACTAAATGGTACTGTCCGCTTCATTTGTAATGCGTCGTTGTTTTACCCTTGCTCATTTCAGTAATATATTTTTCATTAAGATGCAAATCTTACGCAAATTAACACTCCAACCTAAAATCATGAGGTCTCCTATTCTCTCGATAAGAAGCTACTTCCCATCGAATGTTTTTATTTCGCCTCAGAAGTAATTTTCTATGACCGGTCATTTGCGGTGCTTTGTGTGCCTTCGTCTATCCTTTGATTTTCTTTTTGCAATGTTGTTCGCGTCCCAAAGAACGCATTAAATCCGATAAAATGTTCAACATCCCTCGTCTCGGAGGCAACTGGTCCGCGTTGTTGGCAGCGAAAAGAAAGTGCAGAAATGTAAGCGTCTCTTGTTGCAACGAAGAAAACCCCTTCGTTACCATTAGAAAAAGACAGTAACGGAGTGTCTCTCGTGGTAGCTGGCAGTTCTTTCGTGGCTGAAGGGATGTTTTACATAATTTAAACCTGCATAAATCATCCACAACTTTGGTTTTGCAAATGCGGACAGCACCATATAAAAGTTATCAACTTTCTCACGCTGAAACGGCTAGTGTAAGTAGGACGCTACCCAAGGAGTCCTTGCTAGCATAACGGCTTCCGTTCGCACTATCAAACGTTGGAACAGGTGAAAGCTTCCGTCGGAAGATGGAAATGAAAATCGCCACCGGGTGGTTGGTAAGTCAAAACGTAGACCCTGTTAACTGAAACGAGAGAAGCATTACGAAAAGGGTCGGTTCCGTTTTACTCACACCGTGGTCGTTTTCTAGAACTCCTGACGTCTCACTGCCGTCCGTGCGACAGCTTCTAATCTTGGCCGGAACCGTTGCACTATTTCAATTCCGGGTAAGCTGACAATTTGTACTACGTTCGTAGTTTGCATATGTATAAAAAGGATTTCACGCTGTGCACCTTTAGCTGCACGTTTTGGAAAAATTTCACATAAGGATATACTGTTGGTGTTCTACAACTCATAGTTTCAAACATATTTCAAAAATTAAGTTTACTCACATCGTATAAGGAAAACCAGTATCAAACTATTAGGAAAATAACATTTTCAAAAATCAGAAACGCGTTTGAATTGTTAAAGATAATTTACTTGTTGTTTGCCTCTTTTCCTCCCGGTAGAATGATTTTCATTTAGTTTTTAGAAGAAAGAGCTTCATCCAAATAATGAGCTCTTTTTGAAAAAAGGAATGCGATGTAGGTAGTTTATCATTATTATGTTTATGGGCAAGTTTTGGTATAAACAAGAGTTTTTTTGTCTGAGTAAACGTTCGAAACTTCAATAAATTTATTTTTCAAACATCCTCTAATGGAATGAATTTCATTATGATCAGCATAGCAACACACAACAGATGTCAGCTTAAATAATCCAGCATCCACTTTATTTCCCAAATCACTCAAGCATACCTATTACCATCATCGTTCTCTTCAGCGACAAGTGAAAGAACCAAAACCATCATGGCCGAGCAACCGCTAATGGAAAACATTTGCTCAGGAACTTTTCAGCAGTGGTGGAACAAATGAAAATAAGAGTACGCTCGACTGAACTCATTTGCTCGCTTTGATTTAGATGAAACTTGACGCGCTTTTACGAGTCTTTCATTAAAAGGAGACAACATTTGAAGAGGGAAATATGATTCATGCTTAAAACGGAATCTGAAAATGACAAAAATAGTACATTTACCCTTGACTCCCCAATACTATTACCTACCGCTGATGCTGTCATTATATTTGTTATGGGTGCTAATGGCTTTAGTTTTATTTGGTTTAAAACTTCAGACTTTATCAAGAAGGGAACTACAAAAATAAATATCTATTTAGATTGTATTGTTGCCTTCAATCAAGCGCTTCAATCAAGATAATGGGGAAGATTCCCATTCTTAGAAAGTTCTATGCAATAAACATCAACATATTAGAGTTGTGTACCTTTGCTTCGGTTTAGGGATACATGAATCTTTATGCGAGAGATTCATGAATCCCAAAGATTCATTAATAATGTACGTAGAGAATAGTTAGGCCACAAAAAATGGAAGAAAAATGCACTCAAGACCCCTTTTTTTGGTCGCATGATCCATGGCAAGGAACGAATCGTCAAGATCCATGAAAGATTCATGAAAGATTCATGAAGATTCATTAAAGTTTCGATAGATTCAACCATGTTGATAGATTCGAATCTCTACAGATTCATGAATCAATCTGAATGAATTTTAGATGGAAGATTCATATGAATGATTCTCGCCAAAAGATTCATTTGTTACAACACTACAAAATATTTAATATAAAAACCCTACAAAGTGAGAATTTCAAAGTGGAAAAGAAACACTTTTCAGGGATGGTCGCTGATTTTCGTTCCGTTCCCATTACGTTCCTTCAATCAGCCGGGGTAAACTGTCGGAGCATAAGCATGACCAACATAAATAATTTTCTCGCAATAAAATTGTTTTCTATAAAACCCCTCTTCTCTCTTTGTATTTCTGGTTGATATGCTATATTTTTTAAAGAAGAATGTTTCATTTTTAAAATGCTTTGAATATGACGCCGCAAAGTGCAAACCACATTACTGTTAGACAGAGTCTCTATTTATTGTAAACAGTTCACGCAGCGACATTAAAAAAATATATATATATTTTTAAAGCCTAGTAAAACTCGTGTCCAGGCCCATTTTTGTAAATGGAAGGAATTATTCCTTAATTCTACCATTTATCTACGGTGACAATAAAGTGCGATTTCTGACACAGTAAGAGATCTGTTTTGATTGCTATTTATCAGAAGTTTCTTTCAACTCTATTTTTTTGTCTATATCATCTACTCTCCTTTTGTCCCTCGTTAGTGCGGGATTCTTTGTCTGGATGAAGATGTCCTTTAACTCCAATTGTGTAGCCAAATCTCGTAGTATAATAAATGGTAGGTGTGGATGATAAATGAATAGATAATGGATTGGTAAGCGCCTCGCAACATACTACCGCATCGTATCAAATAAAAACATGGAGACGCTCCACTACCAAAATACCGGTTCGAATTCATTGTGTAAATTTAATGTTAGGCTGACAAACCCATTGGAGAGGGCTGTTTCTTTTCGGAATCGATCAAACAAAACAAGTGTGGCTTACTAATTTGATATAGAGACAATCTATTTTGCAAAACAAATTGTCTTAGTTGA
Organism: Anopheles sinensis; assembly: GCA_000441895.2. Taxonomy (NCBI): domain Eukaryota; kingdom Metazoa; phylum Arthropoda; class Insecta; order Diptera; family Culicidae; genus Anopheles; species Anopheles sinensis. Next base: position 13,040 of record KL646461.1, on the reverse strand, counting down.
TCTTGCACAACAATGAAAAATGTATGGAACACCTGTTTAGCAAATTTGTATATTCTATAATTCTTAGTTTAAAATTTGTTGACTTAATTTGATAGTTTTGTTAAAAAGAAAGTTCAAAAAGGGCAACTTTTCAACGTTACAACGATACACCAAAGACAGCTAAAAAATGTATACAAAAATTGAAATCGAGCGGACACTCCAGCCATTGTGAAAAGGTTTGAAAAAGGAAACCAACCATTTTCAATTGTTTTCATAACGCCTTTAAAACTATACAAGGAGAAAACAGTTTGCTTGCTCTAATATTCCTGTGGAAGAATGAAAACCTCATTGTCAGTTCAGTCACGTTTTTATATTGCTATCGTATGACACAACATCAGCAATACGGCACATTAAAAACATTCTTTATCGCGTAACGTTACCATCGACTAATGGTCCGTGAAACCAGCGAGTGAGTATTCTTATTCAAATCCATATAACCTCAAAAGAAAGCAACAGTTGGTTGCTTAAACTACGCTCTTATTCTAGCGATTGAGCAGCATACGGGGCATTCATATTCCACAGAGTCCGCGGACGGCTATCAACTTGATTACATAAATTTCTCTCGTGTAGCTATCCTTCTTCACCAAAAACACAGGCACACAATTTTTTCGAAACGAGTGCAAAGTGCCTTGTAGCATGTTTTTCTGAGAATTTAATATGCTTAATCCGGAACCGAAGCACCGAGGGCTAGCTTTTGTTTCACTTATCATGCTCCAGGCGTGCAAACAACTGTATGATGATGACTATACTGGCTGCATTTTAAACATTTCTCTAGCAATGTGTTGGGGAAACCTCTTTTTTCGCTTCCGGAGGAAAGTACGGAGTCAAAAATAAGGAAAAGGATGTACTAATGAGTAACCAAAGAATCGACAAAAACAAAAGGATAAGAGCTTACTGGAATGCTTTTACTTATCGGGAATTCTATCAATGCTTCCAGTAAGGTTTTTTAGTGTCTGCTCTTAGCGTACGTAGATTGGCAGTTTTTTTGCAGAGTTTTGCTCAGTTGACTCATAATTTAGTGCACTTGAATTGCTCTTTGAGATGTGATATCATATCTTGAGTTAGTTCAGAAACAGTTTTATTAATTCAATACAAATTATAGCTATTTTACCGTGTTCTTTGAATTTTCACTTGCCAAGAAAAAAATTAAGCTTAATAAAAAACAGAATCATGATTCAGGGAGCTTAGGTTAATTTGAAAAAAAAAAAAAACATTCCAACCTTTTTATTGCACTAAAATGTTTTTAGTAAAAACCCTTAGTCCCCGAAAATTGTAGTAAAAGCTTTCATGTTTTCGAGATATGTTTAGTTCAGATTTGTTTTTGATTGAACGCCAAACAATATTACCTAAATTTTTCTTGTTACAGAACATTATAAGCAGCGTATCTTTCTTTATAAGCAGCGTTCTTTTACAGTATGTTATTTTCCATTACGGATGCATTTTTAATCTTTTATTGTTTTGTTCAATAGTTGAATGTTCGGGATAGAATAAGGTATCATAACTATAGATTTTCAAGGAAAATCAAGCTACTAAAACAACTCACCCTTACTCAACCATAAATTACATCAATCAATGTAACTGTCAGAAGGAACATAGCAAATGGAGGGATGGCAAATATCAGCGTATATTGTGTACATATTATACTCCTTCTTTATACTTGAATAGCTGTCAATGCAACGGTTAGTAACGTGAAACGAAACTAGCGTCGTTCATCACGATTATCTTGAGCCTTTGTTCATTCCGTAATGGACGGTGGCTGTTAAAGCAAAACCCTTACCCGGATCCAACTTACCAAGCAATTTCATGTTTTTGCTTCTTAAGAAAATGTTCACATCTCTCGTTTGGAAAAATATTCTTGAAGGTTTTGTGCAACATAAAGAGGGGTTGTTGGCAATATATTGTGGTAAAAAGAGGCATTTGCCTTTGCTTACAAAAGGTACCCAGCGCAACAATATGCTACTTGTGAACAACATTAACCCTCTTATTTACGAAGAAAAATGGTTGAACAGATGGCGATGTTCAGACGTTTTCATTATCGTTTTAAGTTGAGTAATGATAATGTATACAGAATTTGTTACGACCACATTGAAGAAAAAATGTTTGTTGAAATCTGTGCCCAAAAATGCGTTACATTTGTCTATTTGCTTTCTAGGATTTTAGTATAATTTAGTATTTTTCACTTGATAGTTTTTTTCATGAAGTGAGTTCACGAACGCAAAAAGAAAGAATCCCGAAATTGCAATTCAACTTATCGCTATCGCATTTTAACGCCTGTTCTATTAATTTCATTTGTTATGCATTGCCGAACTTCCGGAAAATATTTTTATCCCTACAGAACCAGCAGGACAAAACCGCGTTGTTTTCTTTTCGGTGCATACGGCTCCGCCATCACGCTACCACACACAGTAGATTACTATTTGCATATCCTTTTGTTCTTCTCTGCCTTTTTCTGTGCCTTTTTCTGTGCCTGCCCTTCCATCGAATAACCCTTTTCCGGTTCGGTTTCGCACGCGAATCAGGCACATATGGGACCATTTCCGGTCGGGAACAATCGTACTTTGTGCAGTTCGCGATGCATCCCGATGATTTTTTGTTGGTTTTTGCTTGTTTCAGATGTCACCCAACAGCCAACATATCCTGTCAATGACAACATAAAACATTTCGTTGAATTTGATGATGATGGCACAACGACCGCCACCGTGCCGCTGATAGGCGCGCTTTTCCCTGTTTTTTTTTTTTTTGGACGGGCCCCCGTAGATGTCAGTTGTTTGTCTGTGCTGTCTCCACCGGAAAATCATCGTAAATAAGTTATGAAGCCAACTCTCCCATGAAATCAACTCTCCCACAAATCTAAGTGGAAGTGCAAGTGGAAGAGGGTCGAGCAAGAGTATACCGTACCATTCATATAGACTACTCTATGGTCCACCATTCGCGAAAAGAGGTGAAGAGATTCAGAAGGAGAGCGTCGTAAATGTCAGAGGTTTAATTTTTATTCCATCCTTTTTGAAACGTTCGTTGGAAATTGATGTGTTTTCTCATTTAGAAAAAAAAACAATTATACCCGTCTTATATAATTTAAGACCGGTTTTTCCCTACATGATTATCAATCCAGAATGTTGTTCATTTTCAACAGTTTTGATGGTGTAGGTTTGTTTGTTTATAATAAATCTATAGCATTAGGTGGTATCTCATACGGATTTGTTTAATTTTAACGATGGTTTAAAATAAACGATCGCACATTTTCATAGACCTAGGATATTGAAATTAGCCTGGACGTGTAACGATCGTTTTTTATTATTTCTAGGACCATTTATTTCCACAAAAATGATTGACAAATGCCTCCAAATCATCGAAAACGAACGCTACACGGCAGATTAAACGATGGCCAAATAAACAAATCCGTATGCGATACCACCTATTATTTTTAGTTCATAACATCATACTATGGTTAGGCTTCAAATAAAGCAGCACAAAAAATAGAACACCAAACATAAGAAGATCCAACATCACAATCTGGACTGAGATTAAATGTTGACCTTGGTATATTTGCCATAATTGTCATGCGAGAAGAGCTTCCAATAATAACCACTGATGCTATTAACGAGTGAAAACTTCGATTCATTCAGATCTGCCACAGCAAAATAATGATTATCAATTAAATTTCCATTTGTAATTGATTTTGGATGGTTTTCCGCATTTATGTGCCGTGTTGTTTGTCCTCGTGGAAAATAACGAAGTGTTAGTCATTAAGAGCGGTAAAAAAGTATCCACTATTCAATGGAAGCATGGGGACATGCGAATAGAAACGTTTTGTTGAAAATAAATTTTCGGAGAATAAATATTGATTATCGATGAAATTGTTTGAGCAAATGGGTGAAATCCGAGCACGATACAAAAATCTTAACAGCAATTAAATGCAAATATTGCACATAAAATATTCGTTTAAATTAGAGCAAATACAGCTATTTATTATTTCTTTAAACTATTTATGTATTTGTTAAAAGTATTTAATGTCATCCTTTTTTCATCGTAATAAATTATGGGAAATTTTACCACAACCATCTTATTATTATTTTGAATATCCATAAGTCTCTTTTTAAAGCATTGATATGTTTTTTTAAAGAAATATTATTTACTGAGAAATATGACCATGCAAAATTGATTTTATCAATTTTCAATCGTCTTGAAATTTTTTGATAACACTATGAATTAACAAAACAAACGCTGTGTTTTTTCTTTTTCGTATTATAATTCACTAATATATTATTACTAACAATATGCAATTCTGAGCGAATGATGGAAAACTCGTCCGCGAATACTAAGAAGCAGATACAAATAAGAGTATTTCCAAATCTCCTCACCATGGCTGATGATTTCGTCTCTACCGGTTTCTTTTGCATAATCTTTGCGACATGCCATTCCAACCGTCAATATTCTATTCTAGCAGCATCCAAAATTGGCAGCCCATTCATTTTCTGCCGTCTGTTGTCTTTGTATTTTTGTAATTTCGGCACCTAATCACCATCTTCCGCGGAAGCAAGAACAAAGTTTGATGGAAAACGTCTTAAATTTATTCAATTTTGCTTGAATTTTCCTTATCTCTTGCGAGGCGGATCCTTAGAAAACCCAAATCTGATTGTCGTAAACGAGACACAGCTTGGATTCGGATGTCACGATTCAATCCAGGCCATCTTTCTTTCCACCAAGTGTACAATCAAGATTCAGTGCAATTAAGAATCTGATTGATGGTGGCTTCTGTAGTTCGGGATCGAAATGAAAAAATCAATTTCAAAACTTTGCTCATGTGAAAGACATTCATTGTTCGCGAGGTCAAAAAGCTGGATTCCCAGTTTTATAAAACATTCAGACAACTCGGCTGCAAATAAATGATGTTTCGTTATTGCTTGATGTTCGTTATAGCAAGGCGAAGATTTCTTTTAAGTCAATTAAAATCTTATACAGTTCCATGTGCACTTCTTATTGTGGTTTCTATACATGCTATTCATTTATTTAAAAACTATGTATTCAGCTTCCAAGAACATATTCCTATCGTGAGCGTTTCCAACCTGTGATGATAGATATGGCGCTTTAATGTTGTACTTACATTTACACATGCTTCAAATTGTGCAACACCTAGATCACCTAGTTCACCTTTACTTTGCTAATGACAACGACAGAGGTCTCAAAAATTCATCCAGTATCCTGCCAGGAGACCACAGCAGCGTTAGAAACTGACGCCGTAAGACAACAATCCATCATCGGCGTCATATGTCACTGTCGTTCCGCATCTACGTTCGTGTGCGGTTCTGCAGGATGCTGCATTTCAGTCCTCACTGTCACCAATCACTCAGTTGCTTAACCTTTGCCCTCGCGATGTGATGGATGACTACACTGCACGCTAACTGATGCCATCTCCACGCCGATATTGATTCCGCTGTCGCGATGGCTGACTGAGCCAATATTAGTTTCATTCCGCAGTGTTATGCATCCTTTCAACCCCATTTCTATCAAGGTTGACTGCTTGAATGCTTTACGTTACTCTTGTTGGCACGTGCTGTGGCTTTAACCACTAAAGCAAAGCAAAACATTCTCAGTGTGAAAAAGCGTACCTATTTCACACACCGCAGTAAATATAATATACTGAATTATACATAGGAACGATGTATGACGTATTTTTTTGTACTCTCACTCCTCGAGCTGTTTTTTTCGAGAACACTTTGTGTCTGATCTGTCATTCTAATAGTCAAATGTCTACACTAGCTTCCCTTAAATTCCCTTAAAAATTGTTTTATTGTTAGTTTTATATTTCTTTATTTTTTGTGATCTCGGAAGGTTATCGCAACGTTGAGCACATAAAATAATGGTCCTATCCCGAACGAAATAATTTAATCACGTGTCCTCACACAAGCCGATGAGCCCTGCGATGTGAGAATTTGTTTGCTTCGATATCCACTCAATGTATTGAAACGACAGCAAAGGCCGTCGGGGAATTGAACTTAATGCATCCATAAACCATACATTTGTTGGCTCAGTGCAGGCAGGCTCGCTTTAGACGGAATTTCTTCTTGCTTGTACACGGCGATGGCAACCTTTTGGCAATGGGAATCAATAACCGATGTCTTCTGTTTACTACTGCGCCCGTTTTCCGAAGCGATTCTCACATCGTTTGCCGTGTGCACAGGCTTATCGGCACAAATGGCTCCGGTCCTCCTGTTGGCCAATGGAATTTCCGGTATGAAAATTCGATTTGCTTTTTTCTTGGGGGCGGTGCAGGCTGGCATCGGTCCAACGGCTTGCTACTGGTACATTGGTCTGAAGAAGCGTGTTCAAAAGACAGGCGAGGAATGAAGTTTGTTTTTTGTTTTCCAGTCCCGGTCCATATTTTGGATTCATTTCATTAGAATTTATGTGGAATGTGAAAATTCTTGAGGAAAACAATTTTAGAGCATCGTGATTTAAGTTCGACGATTCTGGTTGATGATTTTTTTTTTATTTCATAGTAAATAACTTCAAATCTGTTAACCCTCATTTCTACGGCCTCACACTACGGAATGTTGTGAAAATGGTTGGTGTATTGTAGGGTTGTCTCCACTTAACATTGTTTGGTAAATACCAGTGAGAAACAGAGGTAAAAATGATAGTACAACCTTGTTACATCGTCACGCTTTGTGGTAAAGCGAAAATATAATAAACTGATTATCCTTCACATCATGTGCGAAGTTGCGAATGGTTTCAAAAGAGTACTTTAAAATAATTCCTTAGCAAATAAAGCGACGGCTAGGTAAACAAATGCACACACACTTGATGCACGAAAATTCCTTAAATCACACTATTCGTCACACGGAAAATATTCTATTAGTTCCCAAAACTTACTGCCACACCGCGCCGAAAGTCAAAGGTGATAAATCTTTTAAAAAATTCAAGCCCGTCCACTTGTTCATGAATAATTTATGCTCGAAATGAAACCGCCTCATCGAATGCGAAGCTGCCACTTCCACTAGAAGCTGAAAAAAAAATACCATGACTCAGGGTCATGGCTTTTTCTCCAGCCTGATCTAAATCTATTACGAACCTTGAGGTCAATACAGTCGTTTGACGACCGTTGATGCGTGGCGAAAGCTTTTTCCAGCAGCTTTGGGTTCTTTTGGATTTTATTTATTTGCTTGGGCACGAAAGCTGTCTAGTAAATTACACATGTCTACCACAATCGGGCATGCGAATGGAGTTTTCTGTTTTTGCTGAACGCTGTACCTGTAATCGTTTTCAACACACCTTTTCACTCCAACCAAGTTACACAGAGCCCAACATACTATCCAAAGAGCCCGTGGTTTACCACCGTACGGTTGGTAACTTGCTCCTGAACCTAAAACTATCGTATGAAGCGACAGAAATGTTATACCATGACAGAATCCGCACTTCAGCACCCTCTCCCAAAACCTTCCGTCATGAAAAGTTTATTTATTCGCTTAGAAAACGACACATCACGTGTTAATGTATGTTACATCCCTTCGAAGCGAAAGACGAAGCCAAACTTTCTGCTACAACAATTATCATCGTAATTACGCCAAGTTTAATGTGGAACGTAAATGAAATTCCAGTTGCTAGTCTCAAGCGAATGAAGAGTTGGTATTACCTAGCCGCACAGTGGGACTGGACGATTATTTTGAAAAAAAATTAAACATTTTAATCATGATAGCCATTCCGTTTAACCATAGATCAACTGATTGATTTTTTACTGAATATTTATATGTGAACTATCAATATGTCTTGAATATATTTTTAATTATATCATATGCTAGAACATGAATGTTTCGATTGTTACTTTAATAAAATACGAATTCAAGCGTACTGAGGATTCAATAAACACTTAAGATAAAATTTTCTTTACATTACCAAAAATCCATAAAAATGAAAATAAGCAGCTGCCAAAATCTATACTGTCCAATAATAAGCTCCAATATCCCAATATCTGTGTCCACTTTTTATTTTTTAAGATGAGGTTGTCGATTTACGTCCAATTGCTGCCATTTTGATAAAATTAAGGATTTTGAGTTTTCCTCCGTTTTGAAGTGGAAGTGTCGGAGAGCCTCTTGAGACCTCTTGAGAGTTTTCCAGACTTTTTCAACATCAAACGATTCGTTGGTTGAGAGCCATATTTATGGCCATAAACAAGCATACTTACATACACACACAAACACCTGGTAGCTAAAATTTCTTTCGGTCTTGACATCGTAAACGGAAGCCCTTTCAAAACTTATTTCATGACAATGCTGCCAGAATTCTTGCAATGCATAACTGCAAACGACGTTTTTTTTCGGCCGACCTGCGATACGTTGTAAAATATCTGTTGCTAAACAGTTCCTCTCCGAGACTCGTAGCGATCGGACGCACTTTTACTGAGCAGAGTGAAAAAAACAAGTTTAAGTGCAAGCCACACCATGGCTGCTTCGAGAAGCACCCTGCGGGTGGATTTCTCGAAGCTCCCCAAAAGGCCGTCCTTGATGGAGGCCACAACCCTCGCCATGACCAAGCTGGGTCTAAGCAGCTCTACTATACTCTCAATCCGGATGAAGCCGGCAACCCACTTCCTTCACATCCGAGTGAAGGACCAGAGCCTTGCTCTGAGAACCGTCGAGGAGAATGACGGCAAGCATTCTCTCGAATGCGACGGGAAACAGTTCCCGATTCCGATCACAATGGTCGACAATTCCGTGGTCATCAAAATCCACGACCTGTCCGAGGACATCACGGACAAGTGCATCGCGGATTTCTTCGCTCGCTACGGAGAAGTCCGGTCAATCCGTTCGGGAGTATGGGCCAAGCCATACCCGTGCGCCGGAATCCCTGACGGATACCGTTACGTCACAGCGGTTGTCTCTAAACCGATCCCGTCATTCGTCACGATTGGAGGGGAAGAGACGCTGGTGACCTACCGGGGACAGCAGCAAACGTGCCGGACATGCCGGCTTTCGGCACACCATGGGATGACCTGCACCCAAGGCAGGAAACTTGTGGCGCAGAGAAGTAACATAAGCGAGAGGCTGTCGTACGCCTCGGCGGTGCAAAACGGCACCGAAAACACACCGACCGCCCTCGGTCCTTTGAACACACCCGTCCCGGCGAACACACCGACCGTCCCGGCGAGCGCACCGATCGCCCCGGCACGCGCACCGACCGTGTCGGCGAGTACACCGACCGTCCCGGCGAGCACACCGACCGTCCCGGCGAGTGCACCGGTCGCCCCGACACGCGCACCGACCGTCCCGGCGAGCACATCGTCCGGCGCTTTGAGCCAGACAATAGGCGCACCAGCACCGAGCACTCCGGTGCAGGCCGCTAGCGTTGCGGCTGGTGCACGGACCGTCCCGGCAGCAGCATCCTTCATCCGAGCAAGTGCGTTGACCGTCCCGACAGCATCGTCCAGCACCAAAATGGACATCGATGGACCTCATGCGGACGCCGATTTCTCATCGACGTTCAAAGCTCCTCGAGTTCCTTCCCCCTTCCAAACACCTTTACCCCATTCCTCGCAAACATTGCAGGCAAGTGGAAACATTGCAGGTAAGAGGAAGACGGACGATCAGACGACGACGGACAGTGACGCGTGCTGCACTAGCAAGTCTGGGGAGGAACCGGCCAAGCGTAAGGTAGGCCGTCCTTCAAAAAAGACTATCGCTGCGGCAGCGAAACCCACAGTGGTGACTGACGTGGACATGCAATAATATGGTGGAGATGGATGAGTTGATGACATCAATGACGATCGCGTCGATAAACATCAACGCGATCTCCAATTCCACCAAATTAGCTGCATTAAGGACTTTTGTACACTCACTTGACACAGACATAATCTTCCTCCAGGAAGTTTCTGTCAAAGACTTATCGCTCCCTGGGTACAATGTTGTTACAAATGTTGATCACACGCGGAGAGGTACAGCGATCGCCTTGCGGGTGCACCTAAAATTTTCTCACGTCCAGCGTAGCTTAGACACACGCCTAATCTGCGTCCGGCTTGAGAATTCTTCCACACTATGCAACATTTACGCTCCTTCGGGAAGTCAAAACAGAGCAGAGCGGGAACTCTTTTTCAACTACTCGTTGGCGTACTACCTGCGGGATGCACCGGGACCGGTCATCCTTGCAGGCGATTTCAACTGCGTGTTGGAGTCAAAGGACGCAACGGGTGTGGGGAATTCGAGCCTCGCCCTGAAAAACTTTATTGACAGTACGCGGTTATGTGACAGCTGGGAAGCTCTCAGAGGAAACTTTGTAGAGTTCTCACATGTCACACGTGGTTCGGGCTCTCGCATCGATCGCTGCTACGTCTCTAAGGACGTGAAGGATCAGCTGCGTGCAACGGACATGCACGTAGTGTCCTTTTCGGACCATAAGGCGCTCACGGTGCGCATCTCCCTTCCGAACATACCTCGCATGCGGCGTAATGGATACTGGCAACTTCGGCCACATATCCTGACAGCCGACAATATAGAGGAATTTAGGGGCAAGTGGAACTATTGGACAAGACAGCGAAGGAGTTTTGGCTCCTGGATGGAATGGTGGATTTATTTCGCCAAACCAAAAATAAAGTCGTTTTTCCGATGGAAAACGAATGAAAGATACTCCATGTTCCGCTTGCAGCATAACATCCTCTACGCGGAGTTAAAGTCCTCATACGATCGGTATCTTTCCAATCCGATCGAGTTGGTCAATATCAATCGTATAAAAGGAGAAATGCTACTCCTTCAGAGGCGCTTCTCCGAGGACTTTGCTCGAATTAACGAAACGAGAGTTTGTGGGGAAAACATCTCCACCTTTCAACTTGGAAAACGAAGGCGGGAGCGCACCGTGATCACCAACCTTACGTGTGAAAACAACGTTGTACTCGATTCTCCAGAACAACTGGAAGAATATATACACACGTACTACAGGGAGTTGTACACCAACGAGACAATAAACATTGACGATACTTTTGCCTGTCATCGTGTAATCCCCGAAGATTGCGAAACCAACAACGACTGTATGGATGAGATCACTTACGCTGATATCCTTCATGCAGTTGAAAAATCGGCTCCTCGAAAGTCCCCTGGGCCGGATGGAATCCCAATTGAGTTCTATCAGCGAACGTTCGAGATCATTTGGAGAGAAATCATATTGATTCTCAACGAGGCTCTCGAGGGTCGTTTCCCGGCGACCTTCGTCGATGGGGTCATAGTGCTTGTGAGGAAAAAGGGAGATGGGAGCTCACTATCTTCATACCGTCCGATCTCTCTCCTCAACACTGACTACAAGCTGCTTTCGAGGATACTCAAGCAGAGGCTTGAGAAGATTATTGCTAGGTGGGAAATCATTTCACCGTCGCAGAAGTGTAGCAATAAACCCTGCAATATCTTCCAAGCTGTGCTCTCTGTCAAGGAGAGAATTTTCGAGTTAAAACGGAAGAGGAAATGTGGGAAGCTCGTCTCTTTTGATCTTTCGCAGGCATTTGACCGCGTCGACAGAGGTTTCCTATTTGGAACGATGGACTCACTGGGGTTCAATCCTGAACTAGTGCGACTTTTGAGGAAAATTGGTGAACACTCTTCGTCCCGTATTCTTGTAAATGGATCCCTATCATCCGCCTTTCCCATCCAACGTTCCGTGCGACAAGGAGATCCCTTGTTCAATGCACCTGTTTTATCCTCTACCTTCATCCCCTCATCAAGAGACTTGAAGGCATATGCAGCGATCAGGATGACTTGATCAATGCGTATGCTGACGATGTCTCCGTGGTGAGTACTTCCCCGTCCACAATCGAGCGAGTGAGGGCGGCAATTGAGGCTTTTGGCGTCTGTTCTGGAGCGAGGTTAAACGTCCATAAAACCACGGCCCTGGACATCGGCATGGTGACTTCTGAGAACAGAATCGTCCTGCCATGGCTGCACACCGTAGAACGTCTCCGTCTTCTTGGAATCCTGTTCACCAACAACATCCGGGAAGCTGCCGGCCATAATTGGGATCTGGTGATAAATCAGTTTCGCCAGTTAGTGTGGTTGCACAGAGTGAGGGATCTAAACCTGCTGCAAAAGGTAGTGCTGCTAAACACCTTCTTGCTGCCTAAGCTATGGTTTGTTGCGTCGGTCTGTGGCCCCCGCGCAATGGACATAGCCAAGGTGACAAGCTTGATCGGGTCCCTCCTCTGGAATGGTTCCGGAGGTATACGTGTCCCGCTCCAGCAGATGGCCCTGCCACGTGACCGTGGAGGCTCAACCTACACATCCCAGCCGTGATGACAACAGCCCTACTAACGAATCGATATGTAGCAGAACACCAGTGCCTCCCGTTTGGAGCCCAACAGATCTTATGTGCGGGAAACCCCCCAGACATCACGTCGATTCCGTCCCCGTATCCCTGCCTCCGCAGCGTTATCCAGCAACTGGCATATGTTCCGTCATCATTGAAGCAACAGCTATCCACCAAGGCCCTCGCAGGTTGCAAGTGGAAAGACTACCTCCGGCCAAGATTCAGTCCCTTCAGGAAGCATCTTGGAAAAGGGTGTGGAACAACATCCACAAGAACAAACTCACATCAGAGCAAAGATCTACACTGTATCTGCTTGTGAATGGCAAGATCCCGCACGGAGAATTGCTGATGCGGATGGGACGAGCACCTTCGGCTTCCTGTATGTTCTGTGTTGAGTGTGACACCTTGGAACATATGTTCACCTCCTGCACTCGCGTTGTCGCCGCCTGGAACCTGCTGCAACAGTGCATCAGGAGCGAAGCTCCAGGGTGTCAGTCGTCATTTCAATGCCTCCGTTTTCCAGTGCTTGGAGACATAAGCACTGCGCATCGGAAAGTTGTTCTTAGTCTATTTACAAATTACATCATCCACATCATTGGAAACAATGATGCTGTGATCGATGTAAATGTACTTAAATATGCGTTGTATATGTGATGTTAGAAATTAAGCAATATTTGTTAAAACCTACACTATTTAAAAATAAATAGTTCATATTTATAAAAAAA
>KE524649.1:0-12568 GCA_000441895.2 Anopheles sinensis | reverse complement strand
AAAAAAGTGTAACTACATTAGACTAGGTCTGCTTTCGAAGAAGACTCGAGGTCGAGGTTGATCTTCTATCTTTATCGCTTTACAAAAATCAACTAGCTTAAGCGTGATTTAAATAATTGAATCACAATTTTTACTATGAATAAAAATTACATTTATGGAATGGACTGCATTTAAAAAACCTCAATATTTCGGTTTATGACTATCAAACATTATTCGTCGCAATTGTAACTAACAATTTTTCCTACTTTTATTTTATTTGCAGGTAAATACTTCACCCTTCAAAACTGGTTGCCCTGCAAAATCATTGATCGTCTGTTATACAACAGCATGCCGTAAGTGGAGAACGATATTCGTACAATAATTATGTTTTAATTATTAGAAAATTCGAAAAAAAGTTGCCAATACATTTGATACCATTTGAATCGCCAATCAATCGAGAAGGGTAATCGTGACCCGGGAATAAAAAAGGAAAACTGTATGCAACACTCCGGACTCTCCGCCCCCTCGGGCCAATTCGTTTAACCTGTTTACAGCCTCCGCTGAGTGCTGCGATTGTGATCGCTATCGGTGATCATAGGTCGATTTTCAACCACTTTGCCTCGCGCCCGGGCGTAAATTATCGATCGCTGGGCTCGAAGCGAAACCGCTCCACCGAGGCTTATCATTAACACATTAGCCTGTCGGACTGTGGACGATATTTGGAACCGTATCCTGGCGGGGGCCCTGGTTCGCCTCCGATCGAGGCCATCGCGAGGGCGGACTCCAATCATAAGGACCACCGACCGATCGAAACCCTCGACCCGATTGCGCCTGCCGGAGTCGTCGGTGGAGGTCAACACGCGGGTCCCTCCTGCGCCCCCGATTGAACGTAATTTTCACCTTAGCGTAGCTTATCATCTGAACGGAACAAAATGTGCGGGAAGAGAGGGCAGTTTAAAAAATTCACTCATCCCTTCCGGTAGTTTCCAGTCCATATCCGCGTCTCAAGGGCGTGGCAGTCGGGCGTGGCCAAGCCCAAAGCCAAGGGGTACGAATTGCCGAATGTAGGACTGGACCCCCAATCACGGGCTGCAGCATCTGGCCCGGGCTCGATGGACGCCGGTGCATCAAATGCATCCGCGGTAACGACGAATTTCGAGTCCCTCGGGACAAAATCTCCGGTGGAGGAGGAGCAGGAGGAAACGAATTGGTAGCGGGAGGCAACTACACACAGTTTGAAAGCATCACAGCAAAAGCGTGACTCGGATCATGATTATGGTCATTAGGTAAACTCTGGCTCACGATTTCGGCGGACGGTGATTTTCCATTACCGTTTTCCCCTTCCAAATCCAACCCATATGCATCACATCTGTACCATAGAACGTGGTCTGTGTGTTTGTGGGAGTGTGCACATATTCGAATAACTCCATTTCTCCAGCGGTCCGAAAGAAAGGTCCTTGCGGCGGTAGTTAAGAAGCTTCCCGTGTCTGCAAACCGTGCGCTTGGGCTCAACTCGAGCAAAAGAAAGGCAAAAACATACAGGACAATAAATAACATCCACTGCAATTTGCAACTACTTTTCCAATGCATCGACGTTGATGCAAGAAAAACTGCTGGCAGAAATTATAGAGCAAACATTGGAGCAAGGAAAACGATTTTTTGGAGGTAATCATCATGGATGAATTCTCAATTCATGGTAGATGATTCGATTTTGTTCAAAATTTTGCGTAGTTCACTGAACTAAGGAACTTTTTTAAAAGCGATTTTTTAATTGATCCGTGAAATTTATTTCCCCAAATCATGCTTCTCGCTTAGAAAAAACATAAGTATTCAATATAGTTTTACTTCACTCCGTTTTGTGGTTTTTGCTTGTATACATAAACTTAATATGTAAAGTTTTTTTTAATAATTTGCACTTAATTCCGATCAAAATATTTTAACGGATAATTTTTTCTTTACATGGTAACAGCTACATTTAGGGTACATTTCTTAAAAAGATGAACAAAGATTGAGCTTTGTCGTTGCTTTGAACCTTTGTTTTGATTTTTATTTATTGTTTTGTTTTAATTATATAATATAATAGTATTTTTGGTTTGTTTTTATAGTTTTGTTTTTATTTCTATATTTTTTGTTTTATTTTTGTATTTTTGTTTAATTTTACATTTTTTGTTTTATTGTTTTAATTATTGTTTTTTAGTTTCATAGATTTTTTAATCGTATAAAGGGTTGGTTTTAGTTTTCTTCCTAATAATCCTTCTTTTCTCAATTGATCCCCTTTATTGAACACATTGTTTTCCTTCTTAAATTTATTTTTATCTTTTTTTTCGTTAAATGGTGAAACATCGATAACGATCCGAAAGAGTCCATCGGGATCGGACTTGAGCGATATGTGTGTTGAATTTGCAATTGAGATATTCCAACCGACGCCGCCGGGCAGACCGAGGTACGTTCGTTCGTTATCATGTGTTGCTGGGTGGCTTCCACTGGGCTCCGCTTCGACGTACGACGTTCTTGTCAGAAACTGGCGTGTTGTTTCGATGCTGTGTCCTGTGGCATGCGAGGAAGCACGCGACTGGAAGGGGGGATGGGGAAAGACTGGCCTCTCCCGAAACAAAAGCACAACGATCGATCGATATGTTGCTGTTCGCCTGCTGCTTTCTTCTCCCGGGGGGGTGGTTCGTGATATGTTTTGTGTGCCCGAACCGACGACATGATATTTAGTGGTGCGCATGATTAAATGGGAAATGAGCGACGGGGTGAGGGGGTGATGGAAAACTCCTCCTGCGAGCGGACAGGAAAGCAGGCGGGCCACACGTGCGCGCGACTCTTGACCCAATTTTTATGCTGCGACCGGCCAGAACCCGTCCGAGGAAAGCTGACGGATCGGATGCTTGGGAAGTTCAAGGTTTGCTTTAAATTTCTGACAGTTTTTGTTTCGTTTTGTGCCCTGTTGGAGAGGAAAAAAGTGCTCCGTGTACTTGCAAACCAATGCAAGATGCTGGATCCTTTCGGGGGTTACGGTTTTTATTCGGGTGCGCCGCAGCGAAAAATGTCGTGATGATCGTATGTGACCCCGTTTTGGGGTGCGTAAAAAAGGTCCCGCTTGTGGAGGCACGTCTCCAGCGAAGGCGAAAAACACGGGAGGATGAAAGATGAGTTAAAAGGAACCCAGACTCAAACGAAACAAAAACTAAAGGAATCGCCAAAAACAAAACAAAAAAAATCTGATGCCGCTCGAGTCGCAGAAAT
The DNA here is from genome assembly GCA_000441895.2 of Anopheles sinensis. Classification (NCBI taxonomy): domain Eukaryota; kingdom Metazoa; phylum Arthropoda; class Insecta; order Diptera; family Culicidae; genus Anopheles; species Anopheles sinensis. The sequence goes on along the minus strand of KE524649.1, from coordinate 9,340 downwards.
CGGCAAAGAAAATAGCAAGCCGCCGAGTTGACCCAATAAGAAGTTTTTCGAGGAATTTGCGGGTAAACTTAGGACGGGGATAGCCGGTGCGTTCTTGGTGTTTCCTTCACTCGCACCCGATGGAAGGTGATACTTCAAAGGTGCTACGTGACGTTCGAGACACCGACCGAAAGATTGGCGCTTTGCTTTTCTTCCACTACGTTTTCGTTTGTCCATGAGATCAACAGTTAGGCAAATATAGCAAGAAGGTAGTGACCAACTGCGCCTCTCCGGGGTCGATGTTACGATCCGATTAACAACCACCATGCCCGTTATGGGACGGGAAAGGAAGTAGTCTTATTGGGGCTTCTTCCAACCGAAAAGGAATCCCTCCCAAATATCGGCTTCAGTGGTTCGCCACACACACTTTAAATAACACCTTTGCAAAAGCAGCAAAAGGCCGCAATCACAACCTGGATGGAATTTTCACGAAGCGATCTACCTTAGCTTTTGACCTACATATATATATGGTAGAGTAAAAACGACAAATAGATCACCGGGGTGAGATCACGTCCCGTTTGCAAAAACTCATCAACTACAGCCCAACATACTGTTTACGATAGTCGCCGATTTTTTTTACGAACCATAATAAAACGATTTGTTTTTGTAACATCACAGTTTTATTTCGTCCCATCAGCTTCCCTTTTTTCTCCATTTTTGCGTCCATTTCGCACGCCCGTGATCTGTCCTCGGGCGAATTTCAGTCCGGTAGTGAAGAAAAATCCTCGCATTCTCGGGCAAAGTTTGTCGCAACGATGAAAGGTTTCTCCTTTCCCCTGTTTTTTGCATGCCGTCCGCGCATCTGACGGTGGGAAAATCGAAGCACCGATTGCGATTGATTAAGTTTGAAAATCTTCTCCCCAATCGACAGGAAGGAGGTTTCTTTTGACACCCTTTAAGGAAAAAGTGTGCCGGCATATTGAATCGATTAAGAGGTAAATTTGTTCGAAGCCGGTAATTTAGTTTTGTTTTGCTTTCTCTGTTTCTTTTTCTTTTTATCGTCAGTTAGGCAGGAAATTTAGAAACATATTTTCACAACATTTTTCACTCTTGACTTGTAATGAAGGAGGATAGGGAATTTTTTCCGAGTTTGTTAAAAGTGATACTTTGCAGACTGGAAATTGAGAAAAATGAAATCCGAACCGTTCAGTAGCGGTGTAAGTTACTTCAATAGGTATTGATGCTGCCATTTCCGGTCGAAAATGGAGGTGATCGATAAAGGTGGTTGATTTTGAGAAATTTATATAATGTGCATATCAGTATGATCATTTCTCTGGCACACGAAAGGCAGGTCTTATTTCTTTATTGAAGCTGAGTAGTATTTAGGCAAATATTTGGAGCTAAATTTGGACACAAAAATATGATTTCTTGGTTATTTAGATTGATAGAACAAATTTTGACTTGTTCGTTGTTGTGTTTCACTTTCAACAAGTAAGTTGTAGACTACCAAACACAAAGAGTGTTGTTCCAGTTTTCCTGTCTTTATAATATGCCGTACGAGGTTTGTATAAAAATACCGACAACAAAAAAACGGCTAATCATCGACTTTTTTTCTTTCGACGACGACAGCCTACAAAACTGGAACTATCTTGCCAGCGGTGTTATTGTGCTGTGCGTTCCTTAGCGAACCCAGCGCCGGCCGAACCCGGACGTATCCTACACACCCTGTTTTAATTGAAGCGCCTTTGACGTCGCGCGTCGCGAAAAAGAAAAGCGAGTAAAAAAATGGCGATAAAATGTGGAGCATTCCGTTTTTCCGCAGCCTCGAGACGGACAGCCGAACCCAAGTCCGGGCGATAGCGATAGGCAAGGGTAATGAGAGAAAGGAACATAACGTCCCCGGCGAGAAGAGACCAGTTCAACGAGGAGATAATGAAATGTGTGAACAAAGTTTTCACTTTTTATAATTTCCATTTCTTTGCCGTTTGTGTCGGAAAACACAATCCTTCGACCCTGACACCTTGGGAGAATCGGAAAGGCGTCGGATGCTGTGGGTTGCGTACACCCATTAACATACTCTTTTCCCGCTGCACTAGACGAGTCACTTTCTTTCGCGCGGGCACGGTTTTTCTCGGGCGACGCTGCTGCGGAATAGGAAAAACGGAAAAATCAGTTCAATTGCCGACGATTGCAAACAATGGCGTCCGACAGCCATCTTTCGCCTCTACTTCTCACCCGTTTGCGAGCCCCGATTGGGTTTCCTTCTTTTTTTCTCTTCTTGCATTCACTCTTCACAGCGAAGTAGAAGTGTGTGTGTTTTTTTTTACCTTCTATTTGAACACTCCCGATCCAAATCGGGGTTTCACTATATTTGAATTTTGTTTCGCTTTCAAAAACTCACGCCAAATTTCTCACCGCATCGTGTTTGCATTTGTTGTGTGTCGGGATGAAAATGAACGATAGAAATCGTGGGCGATGCAAGTTGCCAAAATAAATCGCCCGGTTCGAAAGTATAGGGCATTCATAATTTGTTTATTAAACAACACATCGTCGCTTGCGAGTTGGATTGTGATCGAACAGAAACTCTGTTTCCATCTTTTATTTTTATTTTCGTTCATGAACATGGATAAATTTGAACATCTTTTGCAGTTTCATTGCATGCATGTTGTATCCGTTCTCCATGTTCTTGAATGCATCGCAATCGCATCAAACAAAATGAACGCCAGAACCAACGGTTTAAGGGGTTGAGTTTCAAAACGGTGTTCCTGGTTTCACACGAATGCATCCTGGATCGAAGTTGACGTCTCGAAGAACCTCAAAGGAAGAAAACATTATTCAAAAGCCTTGAAACTTCCTTCCCAATGCACAACATCTGCATCTCCTGCAGCGAAAACGTCGTTTCCGCCAAACAAACCCCAACGAAGCGTTCGTGCTGGGAAGAAAGCGTGCGTAACTCACACATACAAACACACAGGTAAAAATTATGCTCCAGCATAACAAAACAAAACAAAAAAGAGGAAGAAACCAGCTCCGAGGGTTTTGTATTCTCGGTTTTTGGCGTGTCCTTATTTTGCCCCGAAAAATTGTTTCTTCCGAGAATTGACTCGCAAAAGGATTAATACTGAAACAAAAATCTGCAAAACGAAATTGGATTCAAATTATGTACGATTGTCGGTTGGATAGCTTTTGGATTAAATCTGTGTTATAATTTTTCCCCCGTTTTTTGTTGGTTTATGATTCCTTGAAACGACTTTGGAAACCCTTCTAGGTGTGCCTTTACTTGGGACCAATCTTTTCCAACACTGGTGTGGCGACGATGTTGGGGGTTCTTTTTTAAACAAAAGCCCTTCAACATCCACCTCCCCCTCCACCTGGTTCCATGCCAACATGCCACCCAACGCCGACTCGACGTTCCCGGGAAGCGCGTTAGCTTATTTTTCTTGGAATTCACATCCTGCTTTAGTTCGGTGAAGCTTAAAAATGTGCATAAAACGGTTATGTTGGGCCAAGAGAAGTAGAAAAAAAAACTCCTGAACTTCAAGAGGTACTCATGTATCATTGTGGCATACATACACACACACAGACAATCATACAAGCATATTCCTTGGGAGCACTCGAGTTCGCTCTGACACGAATGTAGCAAACTTCAAGGGCAGGGTCTCGTTGGGTGGGGTGTTGCATGATGCTGCGGGTGGGGAACGGTGGGGTGTATGGTTTGGGTAACGAAAGAGTTGCGTGCGGCGGATGCACATGGCGCACAAGATGGCCAGAAGAGCGCTGAGGAGAGTCGTTCGAGGAGTTCAGTTTCTTTTTTGCTTCACCTCATATTCGGTAGGATTAGCAACTGCAGCATGGCAGCATTTTTATGCTGCTTCGTTTACTTAAAAGGCAGGAGGGGCTTTTTTTTGTCCCGCTTCGTTGGGTTCCTTTTTCGAGGTATCATAAAACTGACAACTTGCTGTCGCCTCTACATGGTGATCAAAGATAGGGAGGAGTCTTCCTTTTTTGTGAAATTGTTCATGAGATTGCTCGCACACATACGTAAGCCCCTCGGAGCGGGTCAAAAGGTCACTGACCACATTGGTTAATCTTTACGTGGCTTCACGATTTAACGTAGGAGTTTGCCTGCTAACAATTTTGTACATGCCGTTAACACCTATACCGTGATGTGGGTAACGGAATATTTTGCTTGGTGATCAACTGTTTTTTTCATTAACTATTAATTTAAACATAATAAAAAGTAAAAAACAAAATCGACTAATTTCAAAAGCCGTGTTTATGCATAATACAATTTTTTAGATGGCTCTTCAATATCTTTCTCAAGGGATCTGATAAACAAATAAAAAAGGGTTCATTACATTAGAAACAGGATAAACTGTTAGCAAAATATCCTGAACTATGCAATATAAAACTGATATGCATCAAAATTTTAAATATTCCAGTACAGATTATAGTACATCATTCTTGTACGAATATATTTGAGGGTTTTATTTACGTTCGTTCTTGAAGATCTATTAAAATATTCTTAGTACCAAGGGTATATTCAATGTATATTGAAGAATGAGTACATGAAGTGCACAGTAAAGAAAAACAATAAACAATACAGTATTACAATAGTAATGAATGAAAAAATTGAAGACACAAGCAAATATTACTTGTAACGGGCAAACATAAATGGTTGAGCGACGTCAAAAATTGCGAAAAATTCTGTAACAAATATTAAGTTTCACTCAGTCGAAGGTTTAATTGATCTTGGGAATTCCTCTCGATTGCAGTGATTAATTTGCAAAATACAGGACTTCCACCTTGATCGAGTCTTTCAGTGTAAGATTGCGCTGGAAGTCACCTGAACGCCCTTTTAATGACGATCCTCACTCTCATTAGTTTTCGGTGAAGGTAGCATTATAAAAATCAATAACCATTATTTCATGTGACGCCGGATTTTTGTATGGATAGCGCACCAAAAAGAAAAACCATTAACTCCGACGCGTCGGACCCTCATCCGATCATTAGGAGAGCATTCTTGGTGTCCAACTAAGGATTGATCCTTTACCGTCCCGAGTGCGTGTGTGGTGGAGCGTTTTTCGGATCGTTGCGATCCATTTAGGATCGTTGATGGTTTCTTTTTCGTTCACTTGTCCGGTTCAAGGTTAGAGCAAATCAATTCAAGCTCCCGTCGCTGGAGCGGAGAACATCGACGCCCGGGTGTCCAAAACCGCGCGGCAAACATTAATTATCGATTCAGGTCACATCGCATATCGCATTCGACAAATTCGGCGCAGTCACCGTCCGATGGCAAGTAGCCCCGAAAATGGAACGAGATATTGACTTCATTCGCTCAGTCCTGGCGTCGATCGTTGTTACCTTGTTTTTTGTCAGGCGTTATTATGTTCGTGTGCTGTTAGGTAAGGACAGACCAGCCCTCCAGGCCCTGTTTTGATCCGTATCCGGAAGAATCCTGCCGGTGTTTGAAACCCTCTCCCTGAAGGTCAGCGTGGCTTTCCGATATGATCGGAGGATCGCTTGGGAAAGGAAAGGATCATTCAATCTTCCACGGTTCGCCAGATTTGATGTTCGTGCCTAGAAGGAAGTTAGTGTCGGGCCGGGCGGAATGAGGCACGGAAAGAACAAAGCCAAGGAAAACTGGTGCACGAAACTACAGATATCGCTTCAATCCCTGTTCGGTGGGAAGAAGCATGAGATTTGAGCATATCGATATGCGCGAACCGAAGCGGGCCGGTGTATGGCGTACTAAAACTGAAATATCATCCGGTGCTAATCTAGCGAAGGTGAAACATAACGACGTCCGTGACCGTCGAGGAGTCGGACGCCCTTCGGACGCAGGTGGAACTTCCTGCGCGCGTGGTGTCAAAATCGTGAGCGCCTTGCTCTGAGGTACCAGGCGAGGCGCTTGCCGCAACCCAAAAGTCGATTAGGACGTTGTGTTGGAGGAGGTGTTGCCATTGTTGCTTCTCCAGGGTCACCTCATGATAGCCTCGGGAACAGAATTCTTCGGAAGGGAAGAAATAAAACCATTAAACCGATCACTCCAACCTGTCACTGGGTAATTAGATTTTAACCTAATCCATACGGCGATCAAACGCACTCTTCCATATAGGGGCGACGCTCGGATTTAGGGGGACTCGATTTATATGACCACAACAATGCCAGTCCAGTCAGATCCAGTCGCGGGCGCAAGAAGCTAAATCTAATTGACAAACCGCTGGAGGGTTGGATAAAAGCGTTTTCATCCGTCATTTCCTGTCCCAGCTGGAAGCCGCCTGCGAGAACGCAGCATGATGCGCTCTTAACCGACAGAGGCTAGTGCTCTGCGATATAGAAGTTATAACTTTATTGTAACTCAGAGTTTAAAAAAATACAATTTTATTAGTGACCACTCTACTCGGAGGTCCGGAAAGAACTGATTACAAGCTAAAGGCTTAATTCTATCGATCTGGTCTGGAAGCGCGTGGCCTGCAACGTCAGCGATTGGGTGTGTGGCTTGCGTCGGCTGCCTCGCTGGTCTGGAAGCGCGTGGCCTGCAACGTCTGCGATTCTGCGGGTCGCTAGCCTCGGTTTGTGCCACGTGACCTGATGTCTGCCGTGTAACTCCTCCCCCCTAGGATTTGTCGGTCGTCCTCGACTGGCTGCTGTAGAGCGCAAATCTGGGAAGGTGCGCTTGTCTTGTTGCCATGCCTTCTTGGTTCGTCTTACCGCTTTCCTCGGGTATCGCCGTTGGGCTGTTTGTTACGGTTTGCGCATGTCTTCTCATGACGTTGATCTGTGGGAAGATTATCTGCTGGCGATTTTTCTTGTATATGAAATGGTTAAAGCAGAGTTGTCCTAGGATGACGATGGGAATTAAGATGATTACTCCGGCGAGGAGGCTTCCTTGTGTTTCTCGTACGTAGGTATGGATTTTACTGATGTGTCTTAAATTTTCCCTCTTCAGTTCCTCGAAATCTTCGTTTTTTCTAACGGCTCCAGTTTTTGAAAAGTTTTCGCGTACAGGGGCGTTAGGTATTCGGTTTTAAATATCCTCTGTGGTGTGTTGGAGAATGTTTGGTTTTCTACGGTCATCGTGCAATTTGTTATTTCTGCTATTGTTGGGCCATTTATGGTTCTTTTTTCGCCGCATGAATCTGTTATTAGAATGTTGACGTTGGTGTCGATTAAAACGATACCTTTTTTGATCTCCTTTATGGTCGTTGCATTTCTGCTTCTGGTAGTGTGGCATTTTGGGGGCGCGTGGGTAAGCATGTTAAAGATGCATTCATCGTTTATCGGGGTGGAGTTTTCGCAGATGTCGCAGTTTGCAGACTGTGCGTAGACTTTGTCGTAATTTTTCGCGACTAACTGGAACTGGGTGTCGATGATGGTGCCGTTGTTATTGATCGTTTCTAGCCTGACCAAGTCGTATGGCTCTTCTTCTAGCTTCGGAATTTTTACTAGGAGAATTATTCCCTTGCTGCCGAAAGAAATGCTGCTACTTGTGTGTTTTAAAATTTCGTCGACGAAATTGATTTCTAATCCCTGTTTTTTAAGCTGGTTGAAGATGTAGTTCTTTTCTTCTACTGATAAGATGTTCTTGTTTACCAAATTCAGTCTAGCGAAAGCTATTTGTTCTTCTATATCCTCGACAATCTTTATGATATTATCGCAGTTAAAAATTAGGTTTACTGTGTCTAAATCCGCTAGATTTTTGTTTGTTTGGTTCGTTAATAATGAGTCTAGCTTTTTTAAGTTTACCAAAATATTATTTGTCCTTTTTTGTAAGATGGTGTTGATTTTAATTTGCTCATTTTGATTCTCGATTATTTGATTGGATTTATTTTCTAGAATGCTTAGGCTTTTTTCTATGGTTTCTAGGTCCTGGCTGTCCGGGTTTCCTGCAACGTATTTGATAGCGGATCCTAGAATATTGACGAGTGCTCTTTTTGTTCTCCTGAATTGAAGGCTCTTTAATTTTCCGTTGGCTATCTTGATTTTTTGGTTCAGAGTGTCTTTTAGGTGGCTTGTGTTATTATATGTTTCTGTAATGTCTTGGAGAGTTTCTAAATTACGCTCGATGGATTCTAAATCTATTTCGTGAATTATTCGTTCATAGCCGACTCTGATTCTCACTGATTTCAGTTTAAACGCTATTATTCCATTGTTGCTAAAGACTTGTTTGTAGTTGTTAGCGAGTGTTAATGTGGTTATAGTTAATAAGCTGTAATGAGACAAAAGTGTTAGAGTGTTAGTGGGTAGATTGTTAGTAGGTTAGTTTGTTAGTTTTTGACCCGATTTTTATGTATTTTGATATTGTTTTTATCTTCGAAAGTTAGTGTATTATCTTTCTTTACTGTAAATATTTTAAACGGGTTTTTGTCTTTTGTTAGCCTTTGTGTTATTTTGGCGTATTTTTCATCGCCGGTGTTAAATCGTTTGGGTGTTTCGTTGTTTTTGTTCAGATTTTCATATTTATTTTTCCTTTTGTTAAGCTCCAGTCGAACTGCGGATTGGAGTTGATTACTTCTTTCCAGGATTTCTTCAGCGTTAGTAGAGTTAGTTGTATTAAATATTATATCTCTAGGCTTAGTCTTGGTTGCTTCGTGGATTGTGTTATTGTAGATATCGATGGCGATGTTAATATGGTTAATAAGCGCTAGATCGTTGAATTTTAATTTGGTTGTTCTATAAATTTCAATAAGGGTCGAGTGGAAACGTTCAACGATACCGTTTGCATTTGAATTGCTGGCGAAGTGCATTTCGATGCCTAGATCGTCCAGGAATCCAATAAGATCGATGGATCTAAAGCTTGGTTCTTGATCGCATACTATTGTTGACGGTCTTCCATATTGCCTTATGTGTTCGGAAATGGCGTTTTTAACATCTATGATAGTTCTTGTTGCCAAAGGTATCGCGTTGGCGAATTTGGAAAATGAGTCGACGATAGTAAGCCATTTTTGACTTTTAAGAAAAAAGATGTCAATATGGACACGTTCAAAGGGTTTTTGGCCGAAAGTGCTTGAGCGGATTAATTTTGCTGGTCTCCTGTTGTATTTAGCTTTTTTGCAAATACTACAGGAGTTTATAAAGATTTTTATCTTTCGCTCTAAGTTGGGAAAAAAGTACTTTTGGAGGATTTGGCTTCTGTTCTCCTTTACTCCACGATGGCCGAAATTGTGGGTTTCTTGTACAATTTCGTCTTGTTCGTTATCCATCCTTATGTCTTCTAAAAGGGTATCTGAAAAGAAAACCTTGAAAATGTTGTTGAATGAAAAATGTTTTTAAACGTTTCTTGTACCAGTTGTGCAATCTCGATGGGGACCTTGATGCAATTTTGTCCTTTCGGGTTTAGTTTTTGTTTGAATATTTC
>KE524648.1:4467-20438 GCA_000441895.2 Anopheles sinensis | reverse complement strand
GTGCCTGAAACGCATCTTGAACTCCCCCCCATGGCATAGCACTGCAGCCATTCACCGAATAACTAATAACTTCGCCGAATTCATTATTTTTTTTTTTAGTACCGATGTGTTAGGTTTAGTTCTAGTGTTAGGTAATAGGTTTGTTAATTCTTGCTACTGTAATCTCTTGTCTTTTTCTACTTAAAAATAAAAAAAAGTACCAGAGTTTTTAGAATTTTCCCCATTGGTTATATTTCCACCATTAATATTGAATAAAATTGGGGGTGCCCATGGCGCAGCGGTAGCGCAAGAAAACACCACGCCATAGGTGTGGGATCGAATCTCGAGTCTGGCACCCCCCGGTATTACGAACGGCTGACCACCGATCCAATAATATACCGTCTATCGGTCACAGTAACTATCTTCGGAGAGAGGCCTTGTCCCACTGGGGATGTTGAGCCACATAAGAAGAGAAGCTTCGTTAGTAACGAAGCTGTCTGGCGTATATATCCCATCCGAGACCGGGCCCTCCCCTGTACGAGAGGAGTGACTATCCACGTACACAAGGGAAAAAGTCTTGTAAGCCCTTCAGGGGGCAGGCATGACCAAGAGGTCGTTACGCCAAGAAGAAGAAGAAGAAGAAGATTCACGAGAGGCATCCAACCGTTATTCATCTTAGTGTACCTCTAGAAATTGGACAAAGAGTTATTTTTGATAGGCATAATGCTTCGGCATTAGCCAACAACCCGCCCAATACGAATTTGACTACATTCTTTCAGTTGTGTCAAACTGATACTTTTCCTCGGACCTTAATATATCCAGAAGTACCAGCATTTTACACATGGAATGCATCGAGGAACACTTTTTGTAAAAGAAAACAAGGACGGATCTTATCATGAAATAGGGCAATTCAGCAATGACGCTTTAGGGCACGTCTACACGGTCCATCCAAATAATGCTGAATGCTTTTACCCTCGCATGCTACTTCACACAGTACGTGGGCCCCGATCTTTTGTAGAACTACAAACGATAAATGGAAACTTACAAACAAGCATGTCAATTGTTGGGGTTACTTGAAGATGACGATCATTGGGCCAAAACTTTAAAAGAGGCTGAATTGATTTCTACACCAGAGCAAATTCGGAACCTTTTCTCAGTAATTTTCACTTCCGGATACCCTTCAGTACCTCTTGATTTTTGGAACGAGTTCAAGGAGGCTATGAGTGACGATATTTTATTTCGAATTCGAAATGATCAGATATTTTCAATCCGTCGCTCATCCTCCTAGAAAATAAATGTATTTCAATGAGGAATGAACCATTAACTACGTTTGGCCTTCCTTCATCTGTTCACGACAGTGAAAATGTTTTACAAATAGATTTCATACACGAAAAAAAACTATGATGTTAATCTGCTCAATGTTTATGTTGGTCAAAACGAATCAATGCTAAATGAAGATCAGCAAGCGGCTTATGACAAGATATTGCCTAAGATCGCACGCCATGAAGAAGGCTTCATTTTTCTTGATGCTTCTGGGGGAACGAGAAAAACATTTTTAACTAATTTAATGCTGGCCAAAATAAGAGCGAATGGCGATGTTGCTCTCGCTTTAGCTTCGTCAAGTATTGCAGCAACATTAATGGATGGAGAACGTACTGCCCACTCTTCTTTAAATCTACCACTTGATATCGCTAGAAAAGAAACACCTTCCTTCAACGTAAGTAAATCAAGTGGAAAAGCAGAAGTGTTGAAAAAACGCAAATTAATTGTATGGGATGAACGCACCATGGCACACAAAAAGTTTTTGGAAGCACTGATTAATACACTTAAAGGTCTTAGGGGAGATGATAAATTAATGGGAGGTGCTCTGATTGTTGCCAAATGAACGAATGGCACTGTAGATAAGTAAGCTTTGTTAGCAGGTGTCGCGTAGAGAGTGAGCTAGTGAGATAGATAAGTAGAGAGTGAGCAGAGATAAGCGAGCGGGCACGTTAACTCGACATCGAGGAGTGAGAGAAAGTGCGTAAGGGAAGCTTCCTAGGCGGTGCAGCGGAGAAAGTCGTTCTTATTGGATTGTGCAACCGCCGAGGAAGAACGACATAAATTTTAACTTCGCGTTAAAGATTTAGTTCTAATATTACTGTTAAACTTACTGAAGCATTATATTATATATAAGACTTAGTTTCATTTAGAATTCTAAGCATTATAATTAATACTTAGTTTTAACATCTTAAAATTTATTTATTTCTCGATTGCGGGTACGAACAAGCTCAGAACGAGCAACCAATCTGCAGCTCAGAACGAGCAACCAACGAAGAGCGGTAAGAAAAAAGACTCTTACGAGAAAACGCGAAAGAAAGGTGCCAGTGAAAACAAAATGAACGCGAGTGAAAGTGCCGTAAGCGCGAGCGAAGACGTATGCGCAACATGTAAGACGGCAAAGACGGAGGATGTGGTGCAGTGCGATCGCTGCGCGAATTGGCATCATTTCGAGTGTGCGCAAGTGGCGAGCGATATCGCTGAAAGGAGCTGGACCTGTGCGGATTGCGCGGAAGGTACGACGAATCCTTCTTGTGCTGTGACAATAAAGCCACCCAGCTCAAGAAAGGGCAGTTCGCGGTCAAGTAGCAAGGCAAGGAGACGATTGCTACTTCTGCAGTTAGCAGAAGAAAACGAAAGAAAATGGAGTATCGAAAACGAAAGGCTATTTAGAATCTCTGATCAACTAGACGAGAGGGAAAAGGAATTGAAGCGACAAGGAATCAGACGAGAACTAGAAGTGGTGACCAAATTAAGCAGCATTAAACAGAAGATGTTACAAATAATGCTTTCTGGTTTAGATGACGAAGAATGCGCGTCGTACGAAGAATGTGCATCGGACGAAGAGCGCGCGTCGGGCGAAAGATCCGTTAGGGACGGGGAATCAAGTGTTGCGGCGGATAGTTTCCCAGCTAAACAGTGGGACCTGAGCCCAAAAACAGTCCACAGTGAGCCAGCAGTGGAGGAGGATAATGTGGCGCCTGTGGAAGAGATGAGACCGGCGATGGATGTGTGTGCAACGGCTGCTTCGGCGGCGAGACGAACGGCAGTGGACTCATTCTCCATCCCGCCGCCCACGACCGAGCTTGCGCAAACGGACAGTGAACACCGGGTAGATGAGCTCGAGGATGGACACGCCGCGGTCGTCGGCGACGAGACGAACGATTGTGAATGCGTGTGTCATCACGAATCCTATGCCGGAGCCGACGAACCAGCAAAACAGTGGATCGAAGGAACCTGTTCCACCGCTCATCGAACATGGGCTGCGCAATGAGTTGAAACATGGGGCTGACGAACCCGAAAAAGCAGGGGTCATGCCCGCATTTGCGGCGAGTCAAACGGCAATAGAAGCGTGCTCCATCCCAATGCGTGCACCGAAGCTTACGCACATAGAACCGAAACATCGTATTGACTGGCTCAAGCGTTTCCGCAGCGAACGGAGGGATGTAACGCTGGAAGAGCGGGAGCAGCCGGACAGGCTGAGCGAGATGGTGCTGAAAGAGCCTGATCAACCAGACAGACGCATTCATGCATGGACACAAGAAAGTGTTAGAAACGGCGCGCGATCACATCGCAACAAACAATTTGTACGTGAACCTGATGATGATCAAGGAATAAGTGCGGAAGCTGAACATGATAACACGATCAAATTGGTTGGGGCGTTTTTGAAGCTCATCACTATCGTGCACACGAAAGGTTTAGGCAAGCTTGCCGTAACGAACATAAGCGAGCCGGGTAATTTTCAACTGCCAGACGATTCTAACGATGAAGAAATTGATCCGCGGATGACCGCAAGAATACTATTGGAACTTAATTCGGCGACAGTAGTTAAACATCAGGGCAGGACTTCAACCTCACCAGTTATGCACACACAGCGACACGCGAAGTCAAAAAAGGCCACGTACTAAGCGCCAATTTGATGATCTCTTGCCTAATTATTTTTATTTCCATAGGGGACGGCTACACGGCATGGTTCACCCCACTCTTTTTCCCTTTGTCTATCGCAGGTATGTCAAACTGGCGGCCCGCGAGAATTTACTGAGATTGATTTTTTGAATTATTATTTATTATTTTAAGAATTGATTACCAAATATAGCATATTTTTTTAAATCATCTGAATACATTAAGTTTGCAAACTGTAGAAGTAAATGAAAGATATCGAAAGTGAAATTTTGTACATTTTTAAACCGAAATGCGGCCCGCTCATGAAATGAGTCATCTGGTCTATCGGAATAATCGGACGATGCTAGCTACCGGCATCCCACGCAAACGATGGCAGACACCGCGTTGAGCAACGCTGGACGAGTTCACAGATAGGACTGACCAATACAGGGTCTGCAGTCATACAATGGCAGGCCTGAACCGGTACAGAGATTGTTGATGGTGCTCGGGGGATTGTCTGTACCGGTAGAGGATTTTGCGCAAGCATACAATTGCGAACCGCTGTGGCTCGGGGGATTCAAGCAAGCTTTTTGTGTCGGCTGTCAATCGCATTCAAATTTGTTGATGTCTGGCAACCTTGCCAATACGGTTCTGTCAAATCAAAATTTTCTTGTTTATTCAAGTTAGCGATGGTTTTTTGTCATTCAGTTCAAATACTTTTTTGTGTGTTATTGTATGATACCATTATTAAAAAAATTTTTAGCCAGTAGACTAGTAGCCAGCATCATCAGTGGACCAGAATTGTTTCCGAAATGTAAGGAACATTCAAAACCATGCTCAAAACAACAGCGTCATGTGGATGTTTGTTTGGTGCCTTAGCTATAGTGCAAAATCTTTTACTATTATCTTCAGCTTTCTACAATAAATAATAGGAAGTTAAAATGCCGGGACGCAAATTCATCTCCGTGGACGATAAGAAGCACATCGTGAAGTTATACAACGAGCAGTATCGAGTGTCGGAAATAGGGAACATAATGTCTCTAAATCCTCAGACAGTTAGTAGGGAAGCTACGATTGAGAGGGGGTGTTGAAAGGAGTAGCCTTATGCAATCCAAGCCTTTGTTGTTAAGCTGTAATCTTAAAAAAGCGAGTGGAAGCAGAAGTTATTGTAAACGAGAAATATACTTGAACACCAATTTCAACTGTAATAGCATCGCGAAGAGATGCCACGGACAAGGCAGCAATAGCCGACGCCATCGTGGATTCAACTACATCGAGAGATCGTTAAATTATCCAAGCGGATTGAAAAAGTTTAGCAAAATACCCGCGGGCGACCACGTTTACATTCTCATGGCAGGGATTAGAAAAAGTATCGTCGCGATAGAGATCCTACTACCGGACCATGCTGGATCCATCGAAAGTTGGGGAACGATGCGCGTAGATGCCGAAAACCATGTGCTGCCGGTGCACGTGGTACAACCAGCCAGGAATGAGGATGCTCTGCTGAAGCAGTGGGGGAAATCGGCGAACACTCCGCCACAGCCGCAATCTGTCGCTTAAATGTTATGGATTCGACTACCTGCAAATAAAATCTAATCGACACGGGAGCAGATGTATCCGTAGTACCGCGATGGATGCATTCAGCGAAAGTGAAGCCCTCTTCTTTAAAACTGGTTGCGGCAAATGGAATGCCCATCAAAAGACCTTTATGATCGCGGAGGTCCAGTCAGGTGCTTGGTGCTGATTTTTTAAGTCATTACGACTTAAGATTTGAAACGTGGTCGTCTAAATGAAGTTTTGTCGTATGCAGACTTAGTGGCCGAGTTCCCGACAATTACTCGTCTCGCTAACCCGGGGACAGTCAACAGATCGTCGACATGCCACCGCATCGAAACTACTGACCAACCTGTTTACCCTCGACCGCGACACACCGGATAAACTAAAAGCAGCTCGTACGGAATTCGAAAATTTAATGAATCTTTGGATTTGCCAGCCGTCAAGCAACAATTGGGTCAGCCCCCTCCACATGTTTAAAAAAGCAGATGGTTCGAGGTGACCATGTAGGAACTACCGTGCCTTAAACGTCCAGACCGTTCCTGATCGGTACCCCCTACCGTACCTTCAGGATTATACAACGAATTTGCAAGGTAAAACCATATTTTCAAAAGTAGACTGGCAGAAGGCATTCCACCAAGTTCCGATTCATCCCGAAGACATTCTCAAAACGGCCATCACGACACCTTTTGGTCTTTTCAAATTTTCTGTTATGACGTTTGGGCGAAGAAACGCAGCTCAAACCTTTCAACGCCTAATACAAGAGGTCGTTCGTGGCTTGGATTTCATTTTTCCATACATCGTTTCGTCATCGCTAGAAGAACATCGAGAACATTTGCTTCTGCTGTTTGAGAGGCTCAAGCAGCACAACTTAACGATAAACGTTGCAAAAAACGAACATGGGCGAGAAAAGCTAATTTTCTTGGGACATTCCGTCTCCACCGAAGGAATCCGTCCACTTCCGGATCGCGTTGAGGTCGGCAAAAATTTCAAGCTTCCTGTGCCACGTTCCCAGCTACTGGAGTGAACATCAACCGGTGATTTTACTGGGATTGCGGACAACTTGCAAAGAAGACATCAAAGCTTCGCCTGCTGAGATGGTGCACGGTACGACTCTCAAGATACCATCTGAATTTTTTTATTGACAAATTCCTGAGACCTAACGAAACAGAATTCGTCGCCAAACATCGATCGACAATGCGTGATGTTCGCTGAAGTTGACATTTCGATTGACCGTTTGTAACCCGCGTACGTTTGGGAACAGCAATTAATGCCAACAGAATCAGCAGCCACAACTCCTACGGCAATTCCATCGACTAGAGTCACTCGTTCTGGACGACGAGTTATTATCCCTTCTAGATATTAGTAGAGAGACATCTAGTCTAGGAGGGGAAAACTGTGGCAGCCTTGGCTTACTATTCTGTACATCACTATGCAGTCGGAAACAGTGTTCATTATCGCTAAGCCCTTCAATCTTTACATCTTTGAAAATGTAGTAGTGTGAAGCTTAGTTTAGCCATTAGAAATAAAATTCTATCCTTTCCGATCTCAATTCTCTCCGCAAACGGTTGTGTGATTAACTCATCTCGAAAGAACACGCGCTAAATTCCATACAAAATGTATGAGCTACCCGGGTAGCCGGTTGAACGGATGAGGGGTATCAACCGAAAAATGCAAATAAAACTTATTTAAATTCCTTCATAAAAAAATCTTCGACAAAACTAGAGGAAATTCGTTTTTCTAGGCATTCTAAAAATGTCATGCCGATACGATTATCCAATCCATAGTTATTTTAAAATAATACTCCAAAAGCTACCCGGGTAGCCGGTTGACCAGGTGACGGTTAAATACATCGATGTGCAATCCCACATGTAGTCTGATATACACTATTTTAACGGGGCAAAATGATTTAGTCAAACATTTTATGACCCCATACTTAGACATTGAATCTTCGCATAAGTTTAATGACAACCGGCAAACGTAGTGTGGTAAACCGAGAAAAACCCGGGAATTTAAAATCTTGACTTGAGTGGCCACCCTGCATATAGCACCCACGTTTTACCTGAAGCAGGAGGGAAACAATGAAAGGTTTTAAAACCCAGGATAACATAATCATGAAATATCAAACGGCTTCAAAAGAAACATTTAAAATTCATGGGTATCTCTTTCCTAACCCAATTTCATTTTTCGACCACCCTCGGTCATCATCGATTTTAAATGTTTTTCAAGTAAACGAAACGTTCTTTCACCCTGTTTGGTGCAACTGCCAAGTAGTTTAGTGAAATGTTAAATAATTGTTTTAAAGGCACAGGAGGAACAATGGCATTTTTCCTATGTTGAATACATTCATTGGATCTTAAATAAAAGTAAAATGATTCCAAAACTCCTAATCGTACTTTTTATTGTTCATTCACAATACTCTTTCTAAAAACGCATGACGTTTTTCTGTTGCTCTTCCTGTTAACCCGTCCCTTAGCGTGTTTTAATTTCATTTTCAGAAATGTTGCCACCTCTCATCATTGACAGCAGGGGTGTTGTTTCTGTTGTTTCATTTCTTTAAAAAAATTCAAAACGTTATCATAGAGGCACTTTTGGGTTTGGACGACCACCTCCTCTCCAACTACATTCGGCGAAGAATCCAGGTTCAAACAAAGCATCCATTGCCTGATGCATTATTGTTGCAGTCTGCTGCACTTAGTACTCCTAGCAGACACTTCCTTATCTGACTTGCGTAAGCTTCTTCTGCTAGACCTATGTTGAAGTTAAACATATTTTTGCATTGGAGAGACGGTCAAATGCAGAAAAACAGTGCCTTTTCCCATAGGTCATTAAGACTGTCCAACTCCAATGCAATGTCGAGCAAATTCAAATTCTATATACAGTCCACTCTCGCTTATTCAAACTTTCTATAATTCGAAACTCTCGGTAATTCGAAATATATCAGTAGTCCCTTGGAAGTAGTTCCCCTTTCCTATCACTCTTGATACTTCGAACCCTCGATAAATCGAACTTTTTTCTGGGTCCCTCCAACTTCGAATTACCGAGAGTCGACTGTAGTGAGAAGAATTGCTTGAGTCTTATAAGCGTCTCATAGCAACCCAGAATTTGTTACTAAATTGAAAACATTACTGAGTAACATTAAACCAGTAGAAACCACAGCTTACAACAAAACCAGAAAAATATTCGTACACCCAGGCTTACTATCTTGTACACATGTATCCGTTCGTATAGATTGCGTTGGGCCATCATTAACACCGCCTTATGAGGGTCCATTCAAAGTATTACAAAAGAGAAGAAAAACTTGTACCATTGAAAAGCAAGAAAGAAAATCGAACATCTCAATAGATAGACTAAAGCCGGCATTTACGTCAGAAAAATCTTAGTGAAAGGGGGATGTGATGTAGCGTTACGATCAATCGAGCTTCCACCTCGGTCACTCGACCCGCAGTCGTAAACATAGATCATAACGCCACCTCTATCTACACCAAACCATCCGAAATCCATCCGAAAAGCGTAAGCGTTTTACACTTATGTACCGGCATTCTTGCGATGCCAACGACGGTTTTAAAAACTTATCGTGCGTACGCACCAACTTATCGTGCGTTCGTCCGGTAACGTATACGGTACGTACCAGTAAAAAGTTTGCGTTTCCTTGCGAGCCCATGCGGCGTTCTCACACAAAAACTATATAAGCACGAGCAACGTGCGCACTTTCTCTTTCGACTATGATATCAAGCTTCGTTCTATTCTCCGGTATTGCGTGCATCTATTGACAGTAGTGATAATTAAAGGTGGAAATAAAAAGTGGTAAAGACACGAATTTGTGTACATAATACTCGGGAACCTTCTTCCCATACTTACCTTGGAAAACGTGTTGCTTTAAGGGCAAAAACGCCACGAAATGTTTTAATGGCACATTGCACCTCTCTCCATCAACAACATGGAATCACTCGGGACAAAAAGCAATTTGCAAATTCACTGAAACGAAAATGTTGAAAAACACCAAAAACGACGAATCAGCTATGAGATAATTTAACATACATTAAGAAAGAGAAAGAAGGTTTCGTTCGACGCCAAAAAGCATTCGCCATTATCAACCTTCTTGCAGCACCAACCAACGTTATGCTGTAGTAGGCTGAAAACTAAATGGCCACATCGAAGCCGGCGCGTAAGGAAAAGTATACAGTAGGACGAGGGCTATCACAAAACATGAAAGAGTAATACATAAGTAAAAATTATTCTTACCTTGATTTTGAAGTCTAATATCGTAGTCGATCACGCGATCGAGTAATCAATTCAAAACATCCACTTCATACACTGTTCACTATCTCCTAACACCTAACACACGCAAATTAAAACAATAATCCTCTTCTTTTACCTTTACTACAGATACTAAAATTTTATCATCAACGTCGATGTTATCGCTATCGACTATAACCCTTCTTATCACATCACTTCTTACAGCATAGTCTTGCTGGTTTGATGCAAGGCGAAAGTCTGCAAGAAAAAATGAAAGGGCCAAAATTATTTTTATATAATAGCATATAAATATAAATATAACATAAAACATAGTATCACAAAAGCACGGAAGTAAAAATTATTCTTACCTTCAGTTTAGCCCGAATTTGTTACCAATTAAATCATATCAAACGTATAAACTTTAGTAACAAAATCACTCGCAATTGCATGATGAACTTCAATATCCACCATAGCACGTTTTACCGACGCAACGCTAGAATCTTTCCGGTTCTAGCGGTAGCATACAAGTCTGCACAAGTTTGAAGCCCGCTGAAACGAGAAGCATTGTTCAAAATGAAAATCGTAAGTTTGGGTCTTGAGTAAAATTAAAAATATAAAAGCATAATGCGTACCTTCAATTTGCATCCCGAATTCGTAATCGATGAACACGTTAACCGCCAAGCCTGTTTAGCGACGGACTGACACATGCGGACAGACGTGCAGACCGACACAGCGGACTGTGTGGACACAGTATCATGCATCAACTAGGCATGGGCAAATTGAATCAGAACTGTATGATTCACTCCGATCTTTCTACTGAGCGAACGAGCGAACCCCGCTGGCGGGGTGGTATAGGTTCTCCGTACGGTCGATCACCGTGCTCTCCCTAGCCCTGCTCAATCGCACGCCAGGCGTGTACGGTTTTGATTCCAAGAGCGGGTTTTAACCGTGCCGGCTATAGCCGCACCCTTGATATTGATATTGATTCGTTGTTCGGTTGATCATGAATGTGTACGACAATACTCTCCCCGCTGGCGGCGTGGTATTGATTCTCCGTACGGTCGATCACCGTGCTTTCCCTAGCCCTGCTCAATCGTACTCCAAGCGTACGGTTTTGATTCCTCGTGCGGTTGATCAATTTGCCTACTATGTGCGAGAAATCACCATGCCACTCGTACTTTCGTCCGTACGTAAACGCTAGCGAAAAGCATAGGTAGCAGAAGATAGCGGCAATTGAATCGATCTATATAATTATGAATGAATTTCTTTTATGAATGGTAGTGCAAGTATAGTACAATGTTGTTAATAGATTATAGTTTACGAACTCTGTATTATATTCCTATGCATTAGTTTTTATTGAACAGTTTTTGATCTAACTTGTGTTTAAAAATGTAATTAGTTTAATGCTCGAATCGTTCAGTATATTTAAGGATAACAATATATTGCATACAGAGTTCATAAACTGTTCATATGAACTCTGTATTGCTAGGATGTTCGATTGAACTGCGATAAAACCGCATCCACAAATTACATTAATAATCTAAAAAGTAATCTCTTGGAGCTATTAATATTTGTTAAACTAAAGTTTTCTAAATGAATGCAATATTTTACGTTAAATCGCTAAATTTTTGTCGTGACAGTAAACACAAAGCAAATATTTGTCGTACCACTTTGTAACCAATATGAAAAAAACCATCGCTCTTGGAACGTGCGGAAGAAACGATGCTAACCAACAATTCGTCTTGGAGTGTTACGAGCAACCAATCTTTACGATATTGCGCCGTCGTCTACTGGTCGACCCTTAATCGCTCTCCAATGGATCAATCGTCAGCTGCCTAATCCTTCCGAAATCCTTGATGCATGTTAGAAAAAAACGTCGCTAATGTATGAATAATGTAAAGATTTGGGGCGGGATCAAGCCATGCAACCAACCTGATAAACATGCACTGATGCACCGGCAATACCAACTATAAAATATTACCAACTATATTAAAAATAGGGCCAGTTAGGGACAGCCAGGAAAAGCAAGCTTAGGAACAATTAGTTATTAATCAGAACTCAAGTGATGAGGACATAAAGAATAGGAAATAAAATTAATTCTTTTTTTAAAACCTAAACTTGTGTCTTCAACACATAATTATATGGCAACGAGCACTCCTAACCACGGTGCGATCAATTATTGCCGCAATGCCCTCAGCCTCTTTAGACGACCAAGCAAAAGTGGTCGATAAAATCTTGGAAGCTCCTCACAGTGAAATTGCGGTTGTGCGGCACGAGCCACACGAGCCAGCCCAATCTCCTTCCATTGCTGCACTTGAGGCAAAAATCCAAGCCATTTGAACCGCCTCGAAGAAGTGCTAACATTGCACCAACGTGAACCGTGCGATCAACGCCCTCGACCCCGCTCAAGGACGAGGAAATCCTGGGGTCAACGCCCAAGCAGTGCCAAACGCTCCCGACGCAACGCAACGACGACCGGCCGATGAATATATGCTGGTACCACTATCGCCATGGTAACAAGACAGAAAAATGCGAACGATCCCGACACCAAGTGCATTTTTTCGTACGAGCTGACGACTCCTGTTTGCTCCCGAAAAAAATAGTGAGATTTTCACTCGCCGAACCACGCTTTCACCATAGCCCAGACACAAACCAGCTTTCATCACAAGATAGCAAGTCACC
Source organism: Anopheles sinensis (assembly GCA_000441895.2). Classification (NCBI taxonomy): domain Eukaryota; kingdom Metazoa; phylum Arthropoda; class Insecta; order Diptera; family Culicidae; genus Anopheles; species Anopheles sinensis. Next base: position 8,063 of record KE524648.1, on the reverse strand, counting down.
ACCATCTAAGCACCGAAGCATACTCTCCACGAGTAAACGTAACAGCATACCATCCACTAACACTACGTCAAGCCACAGCAACACGCTGCAAACCACCACGATAAGTCGTATCCACATCCTGGACAACAAATCATGTAACCGTTACATGATCGATACGGGCGCCGACATCTCCGTTATCCCACCAAACGCTCGCGAACGGAATCATCCGATAACCAGAGCACTTTATGCTGCAAACGGCACCAAAATCGTAACTTATGGTATGAAACGTCAAATGGGATTTCGTGATAGCAGACGTGAGCACACCCTTAATAGGCGCTGATTTTCTACAGAACTTTGATTTACTGGTTGATGTGAATGAGAAAAACTTATTGATAACACAACACGTCAGGAAATTCACGCAGTAAACACAACAAGCGACCAAAGCAATACTGCAATAGTAAACGAATAGAAAGACATCACTGCACTGAACGCCCAACGTCGAAGCACAAACGCTACCGAGCACCAAATAGTCACAACTGGCCCGCCCGTATTTTGTCGACCTCGGAGGCTTACGATCGACAAATTCAACGTAGAGAAATCCGAGTTCCGTTACTTGATGGAAAAAGGTATTTGCCAACCTCCTAAGAGCTGCCGGGCGAGTCCTCTGCACATAGCAAAAATGAAAAATGGCACATGGAGACCGTGATTTTCGAAACCTAAATGCCTATCACGACACCCGATCGCTACCCTGTGCCGCACATACAGGACGTTGGGAATATTCTCCAAAATGCTAGAATATTCTCATGTATAGATCTCCAGCGCGCTTACCACCAAATACCAACAGCGAAGGAGGATTTCCCCAAAACGACGATTACGACACCCTTCGGATTGTATGAATTCAACTTCATGACCTTTGAGCTTCGTAACGCCAGACAGACCCTACTACAACGACACCTGCATTCGATTTTGGGAGACTTACCATACGTGTTCACCTACGTTGACGACTTATGTATCGCGTCTGCAAACACTGACCTACACAAGGAGCACCTCAAAACAGTAGGTGGTATCGCATACGGATTTGTCTAACTTTAACACGTTAACCGCCAAGCGTTTTTTGCGACACTTTCCGTTCCCGCCACACAAGCAAGCATTTTTCGCGAGCGCGGCGGACTGACGCGACTCACGCATTCGTTCGATGTCAGTCCCCTAGCGTTCGGACGAGCGTAAACGGACTGACGCTTGCGGACCGGCGCGACTAATGCATTCGTACAATGTCAGTCCCTAGCGTTCTGGAACAAAAGAGCGCAAACGGACTGACGCTTGCAAACCGACATTGCGGACAGACGCGGCTCATGCATCTTTCGGTGTCAGTCACTAGGGACTGACGCGGCGTGAACGGAAGGCTTACTGTCAGTCCCTGGGGACTGACATGGCGGTTAACGTGTTAACGATGGTTAAAATTAAACGAATGTCCATTTTCATAGACCTAGGATCTTGAAATTAGCCTGAGAGTGTAACGATCGTTTGTTCTGATTTCAAGGACCATATTTTTCCACAAAAATGATTAACAAATGCATCCAATTCATCGGAAATGAACGCTGGACGACAGATTAAACGATGGTTAAATAAACAAATCCGTATGCGATACCACCTAGTGTTTGATCGATTGCGTGAAGAGGGTTTGGCAGTAAACGCTGACAAATGCCAGATTGGAAAATCATAGATAATTTTTCTGGGCTATCTTATCACTCCTGAAGGCATCCAGCCTAACTCAGAAAAAGTCAAGAAAATCGTGGATTTCCCTAAACCAGCAATCGCGATGCAGCTGAAAAGGTTTCAGAGCGTTCTGCAGGCAATGATCACAAAGAACGTAAAAGGAGACAAGACACCGATCATTTGGGATGATGCCATAAGCAATACGTTCGAAAGTTGCAAACAAACGCTAGCAAGCGCCACGCTATTAGCGCACCCGTCTCCTAACGCAAAACTAGCACTGAACGTCGATGCTTCGAACCAAGCCATCGGTCCTGTGTTGCACCAACTCAGAGAAAACGGTCCAGAACCGTTAGCATTATTTTCTAAAAAGCTAAGAACAGCATGAAGAAAGCTAGTGCGTACGACCGCGAGCTATACGCCATGTATGTTTCAGTAAAGCACTTCAAGGACCTTCTTGATGGTCGCGTTGTTTGTATCTTCACCGACCACAAACCACTCATTACACCTTTCCTTCAACGACTAGAACGGGCAAACCCTACACAGCAGCGCCGACTTAGCTTCATCAGCGAGTACACCACAGACATCCGTCACGTATCCGGCGAGGACAACGAAGTAGGCGATATGTTGAGCCGAATCGAAACAATTACTTTGGACACAATCGACTTCGAACAACTTGCACAAGCACAACACAAGGGGACAGTCAAACACAGGACTTAAAACAAATTTGCCTACCGAACACAAACACCACATTTTACTGCGACATTTCCACACCGACTATCGGGTCATTCATTCCAGTACACTTCAGAAAACAAATTATCAGCCAAATCCACAGCACTTCGCATACGAGCATACGAGCGACAACACACTCCGTCTCGCAGCGTTTCGTATGGCTGTCCATCCGCAAAGACTGCAAGCTTTTGGTCGAATCCTGCATCGCATGTCAGAAAGCAAAAGTTGGCCGTCTTAACAAAACACCCGTGTCTAGGATTGTTACACCAAACCAGCGCTTCGCTCACATACACATAGACCTCATCGGCCCATTACCGCCATATCAAAAGGCAACATGTATTGTCTGACGATTATCAATAAACGCGCTGGCCTGAAGCAATCCCACTCCCTAATACGACCGCCGAAACCGTCGCCAACGCGTTGGTCGCGAGATTCGGCGTCCCGGAGAAGATAACAACTGATCAGGGAAGACAATTCGAGTCCGAACTATTTAAGAAGCTATCTGCACTCCTTGGCATAACTCACCTACGCACATCACTTTACCACCCGCAAGCCAACGGACAAATTGAGCGCGTCCATAGGCAGTTGAAAGCAGCACTGGTTTGTGCCAACCAAAAGGCTTGAGAGAAGCCCTACCGATCGTCCTGGTTGGTATTCGATCTTCAATAAAAGAAGATATCGGCGCAACGGCATGAACCCCAGTCTGGCATCATGCTCCCAAGAGTTCGTTCGAATGGACAGCGTCAGGGCATCCCTCAATCCTCCATACGATGGGCCGAACCCAGTACTGAAAAGGAAGGACAAACCCTTCACCATGGAAGCGAAAGGAAGAAGGACAGACATCTCCATCGACCGTCTGATGGCCGCCTTTGTTTGTCCAGCATCGGAGCCTCGCAGCGTCAGTGACAGCCACAATGCATCCGTTCCCGCTCCGCCGGATACAGTGATCGACAAACAAATGCCATACCGGACCCGATACGGCAGACAAATCTTTTCCCCAAAACGATTTTAAAAGAAAGAGGGGAGTGATGTGGCGGGCTCAAGCCCTGTAACCAACCTAATAAACATGCACCGACTGCACCGGAAGTCATCCATTCATCTATCGCATTCATCTTTATGTTCACGCAGACCTTAGATAGTAAGTTAGAAAAATAAAACTCGCTTATCATCAG
>KE524647.1:11360-25957 GCA_000441895.2 Anopheles sinensis | reverse complement strand
TTTGTTGCTACTGTTTTATTCATTACCCATAAAACATATTTCGATGAGAGATATGGCACTTAACTAGGACAGTTTCATGTGTCCAAGAGATAAAATAATTTGTCGACCATTGGCAGAATGTTATCATCAAAACTGGTAGGGCTCACAGGGCTGCCTAGGAAAACCGTGTGACATCTAGCTCCAGTCTCGTGTTAATGACCGATTTACCGTTTAACAAACACTGGCCGGATTCCCTTTGGTGTTACTAATGTTTGACGTTAATCGGTATCTCCGGGGCCAAAGCTTGCGGCCGAACTCATCAACCGGCGTCGGGAGGGATCCCATGGGGAAGGTCACGATTTATAGATCGTAAATGATGCCGGCAAATGGATGGCCACCGGAAAACACAGTCCGGAACCGAAAGGCTCCCCCCCCAGGAACAACCATGCCATCACTAAGGCATGCTTGTGGAGGCGCTCGCGGACGGATGACGCGAAGGGAGTGTCCGTTTAGAGCACAAGTGGCCGTGAAAATAGTTAGAGACTAATTAATTCTACACCCGTTTACCTGCAGAACGGGGTTCGAAATTCTTCGTTCTTCTCGTCGCGGCGGGACCGACGGAGACACGAAGTTCGCGCAACATATCCGGCTTAGCGCCCGGTGTTTCTATTCGACGGAGAAAAATCACCCGAGAACGCGAAGGGACAGGAGAGGAGGGAATCGGTCCTGGGCAATTGTTTGTCGACTGTTGTGAATAAATAAGTAGTGTTTAAATTAAATTACGGACACGAAGGTTGCCAAGCACCCCGCGAGCCAAGGGTTTTTGGGAGCCCGTGTGAAAAGTGAACCGCATCCTTCTCGGGTCGACTGGATTTGCTCGTCCCGTCCCGAGCAAAGGCATCGCCGCCCGCAGACAGGAAAGGCCAGCACACGCGGGGCGTGAGAATTGGATTAATAAATGATGATGTTGCGTCGCCTTTTCCCCGAAGTCGTGTCGAGAGAGAATCTCGGGGTGAATATCGCGCTGCTTTAGTGTTTATCTGCCACCTGCAAAGTGAATAAGCGTCACGTGCTCGTGCTCTGCTTCGGTGTGCTGGTGATTGCTCTTTATAGTGCCTTTTTTGTCGAAAGAAAAGTGCCACTTCAATGACGGGTGCGGAGAGCGCACTGGCACATGTGAAAATGAGAGCTCTTCATTTTTGACTCTAGTACGTTTCGCGGTAATCTTCTTTACCCTGTAATCCGACCTTCGCCGGTGAACATGTGAAGGTTTGTTTTCTTACTTCATTCATTTCAAATAGAGGAAAATTGCTCCTGGATAAGCATCGCAAGCAATAAACGAGATTCATTAGGATCTGTGGCTTCACGAACGATTGTTCCAATCAAATAAGATTAATTGATATCTGTGGGTGTTTAAGTGTGGTTGCAATTATTTTAATCACCTTTACAAACCACTGTTTGGCGTAGATAATCAGTGTTATTTTGTATCGTTAACATTCGTTAAACCTGGACGCCGAACCGGATGGGAATCTTTCTTTACTATGGAATGTTATTATTTTGTTACTTTAAGATTCATTTATTTTTCAAGAAGGGATTGACGAGAGGCTTTTCTACAGGATAATCATTTGTGTTTAGATCACAATAAATGAAATCGACCGAGATTAAATCGATCATGTTTGGTAGATAGAGGAAGTATGGAATGTTATCAATTTCCCTAAACAGGTATTCATTTAACAAAAAACTTTGATTCAAAAACCGAGGTGAATCACCGTGAACAGGTGAATAGTCTTTTTATTGGAATTCAATTGAAAAAACGATGGTCATTGTCTTTATGATAATTTCAAAGCAATTTCTTCCTTCAACTGCACCACATTCGGGATTTAATCTTGTTTCAAATGATTGAAGTGTAACACTGTTTACATCTATAAAAATCTAAATCGAAAGTTATTGATGCCAATTTTATTATAAATCACAACTTCCAAAATATTGTGTTTAGAAAGGCATAATAAACCTTATGGCTGTCTTTTAGCATTGTAAAAGGATCGTGTCAGTTAAATAAAAGCATAAAGAAGCTATAAATAGCTGAAAGAAGGCAATAAAAACATGATGGTAGTTATGGATATAAATCCGTCGTGTCGAACTCAACGTAAAAGCTTGTCACCGTTTACACGTTCAGGTTGGTTTTTGACTAGCACAAATATGAGGACAACTTGTTGCTCCTTTTCCCCGACGTTGTTATCAAAATGACGAAAAAATGAGACAATACTGTTATAATATCCTCGATCAGCCAACGGCAACCGTTCATTGTGACACAATCTGTCACATTTACGGGCGTGCATAACGCGCGAACAAAGGCGTTAATAGGATTAGAACGAGGATTTGGGAAACATTACATTACCATTCTGTTCATCGTTGGTCAAGGCAGACGATGAAGTTTACTTGCGATGGGAACCGATAATTACGGCCGGTTGTAATCCGGTTGCTGAGATCGCGCGCTTCAGTCAAGAATCCAATCGGCGAGCGTCAACAGAAGGGTTTTACAATGGTTTATGACGCATAAAACACCCGCGTGTCAATGTTGCGCCGTTCGGCGATTGAGCGATCGGCGAACGTCGAGGAATTCGGTGAATTGAAATGTTTTTGCAAACCCATGGCCAAAGGAAAGCAAAATGGGGCACGCTCGGTCGCGCCTTGGCCCGAAGTGCCGTTTGAACTTATTTTTATCATCATTGTAACGCTCATGGGATGGATGATGGACGACCCGCTGCCGTTCCCTCCCCACACTCCTCCAGAGCACGGCTGGCCTAATTGCCGGAAAAGTCTCTCAACGGCTCAACGTTATAGGTCTTCCTGAAACTCCCAACCTCCGTGGTTCGGGCGGTTGGTTTTTCTTGTGCGCCCATGGGAAAATAAACACTATATAACCTTCGCTCGCCTCTGGCTGGCTTGTTGTTGATGTGGATGAATGTTTACGATGGCGCGCGCGAGTTGTCCCGACTTTTCCACCCCGCCAGCCGGGGTCTGACTTCGAGGGCGCAGAAGGCAGATGAAATGGAAAAACATACCCGAACACGTGCGCTGTCACGTTGCCGGGTGTAAATAATATCCACCGTCGAGTCTTGACGTACTGTCTGCTGGTGCTGCTTCCCTCCGGATCCGATGCGTTTGTTTGTGTAAGTCTTCTGTTGTTGGCGTACACGCTGTTAAACACCGATTTGGAGCAAGCTGAACCTGATACCGTCGCTGGTTCGCAGCCTTTGTCGTCAGGTTCCGGGTTCTCAGAGCAGCGACACCGAGCTGGTCTGGTGTACTCACCGAAGGCCGAGCGCCTCGACGCTGAGCCGCAGCTCCTTGCCGTTGTGTGCCCGCTCCGCCATCGCCGTCCCGTTGCGGAACGCTCGCCCCCGCTCGTTGATCTCCGACTGCAGGCTCGAGGTGCTGCTGCTTCCGGTGGTGTGGTTGAGGACGGCGAAGGACTGCGGTGACAACGGGATCTCCTCGATCTTCTCCAGGTCCTGGGCGACGCTGGCCGACTGCTGGCGATGCATACCCCCGAGGCACCGTGGCTTCCCGCCCGCCGTTCCCAGCGACGTCGAGGTGGTCGAGCTGATCGACGGGATGGAGGTGAGTGTACCCATTCGGGCGAGCTGCTCGCGGTCCACCGATATCGAGGAGATCGTGTCGAGGGTGGCACGGTTCTGACTCATGCCAGAAGTGAGTCCAGTGCCGGTGGCAATCCCCGCGGGCGCCACGTCATCCTTGTCGAGGCTGAACTGGCGACGGAGGAATCGCGTCGACCCGGGCTTGCTGGAGCAGCTGTCCGAGCGCAGCTGATAGCTTCCGTAGCGCGCCTCCGTGCACTGGGCCAGGTTGTTTTCGCTCGGGCTGAGACACTTGTAGTAGTTGTATGGGGAGCTGAGATCGATCAGCTCCTCGATGCGCTTGAACAGACGCGTCGAGTTGGCGGTCGTGGTAGGCGACGGTTGAAGCCGATCGAAGCCGGGGTGCGTGGCGGCCAGAAACGACGACCCGTCGGCGATGACCTCCGAGAGTTTGCGCTGGCCGGGGCTGGGCAGGGGCGTCGTCTTCGACGGTCCAAAGTCACCCAGGTTCAGCGTGAACGTGTTATTGCTCGAGCTCGAGTCGATGGAGAACGATGTCGATAGGACGGCCCCGGCATCGTGCCCCGGACCCGAATGACCTGCACCGTCGCCGGACGCCGGTGGCACGGGCGGGGTTATCTCCACCTTCACATCGATCGTTTCCCCGGCGACGGAGGGCGAGTGGCTGGACGAGTGGTTCGCCGTCGAGCAGGTGTTACTCTGACCGTTCACCTTGGCGTGGTTCTGCTGCGACTGGAAGAGCGAGTTCTTCAGGATCGCCACGTCGAGTCTGGTTAGAATCAGAGAAAGGGACCCGAAAAGGGTTGGATTCGGATTAAACATTCGTAAAACTTCTATCTCCACCCCAGCACCGGCACCCTTTGTGACGCCCCCTCAAGAGCATAGATTAGTTGGGAAAACTTACCCGTGCGATTCCCTGGTGGTCGCGCAGAGAGCAAAGTGGCGGTGATGGAAACGAGCCCCGAGTTGGTCATTAGAGTTACGTTGTTTGAGGGTGATTTAGGGAGATAGAAAAGGGAGCAGAAGAATATTGGTTAGAACGAACCGGCAGGTAGAGTGGTGGAATGACCGTTTCCAGGTGTTGGATTTTCAAGAGTCACAATGAAAACGGTACGAACTTAAAGTGTGTGACCTCGAAAAGTTTCTGTTTGCTCTGTCCTCGACCTTTTCCTCGGCCTCGGCAACTTGCCGGAGCGAATCGTACTCAGAAGCTGGGTTTATGTATTTAATTAATCTCAGTTCTGCCGACTGCTCTCGCAAGGGAGAAATTGATTTATTTCAATGCATTAGTTTTCAAAGTGCTGTTGTGCAAGGATTTTGGGTGCATGGTTTCTGAAGCTTATAATAGGATTAAATTTTGAAACGCTGTCAAATTGCTAATTGACACTCTCTTAAAATGTTTAATTATTTTCTATGAAAATCGAGGTTAGTTAGATGGACCATGAAAAGTGATAAGAAAGAAAAATTATTCTCAAAATAAATATAGAAAATCTTAAAGTATTTATTGTGGCTAAACAAATTTGGTATCACCCGCATAACAATTCATGTTAAGCAACTCAATGTATTTGTATGGATCAAGTTTTAAATTCTCATAAGTTATGTTACTAATTACCAAACATTTTGATGTTTCGTATTATTTAATTGTTTGTTTTTTTTTTTTGCAAGGAAGATTATACCGTTGGTTGACTTTTTGATTCACTATAAATAATATTCTCATATTAATAAGTTTTTTGTCAAATTCATCCATTTCACCTGAAATTTTGTTTGAAAAATACCACTCCATGTAATAGATTGTAACTCTGAGTCTATAACACCCCCATTTAGTATGTTTACTACAAGTTATGTCTACTTATCTTGCTGCTCTTTCTCTCTCTTATTGCTTATGTAAAGCAAAATTTGATAGGGTTTAAATTAATCTCCACTTCAATGTTAGGTTAAACAATGTCAAAGGAATATATTTCTCTCGGTAATGGTTTGCTCCCGGTGTTTAGTTAATGTTATTTATTTTTAGTAAACAACTATCTACCAGAAAAATCAAACACGCAATTCCTTTAAGTACTCATTACTTCATCCCAAGTTGGCATCCATTGGAATGAAAATGGTATTAAAAATTGGCCCCGCCTTAAGCTACCTGGTTAGAAATCAATCCCATGCGAATGTTACTTAACGTTCATTAAGAATGCATGGCCCGCAGTTTACAAATACCGTAATTGAAAAGGTTCCCCTTCGTATGCCAGTATCCTAATGGATCATTGTTTGCTTTCGCAGATGCAAACGAATGCCGATAAGTGCAACGAGCTTACCCGATCGGTGGTGGAGGTGGCAGTGCCTTGTCGAAGCCTTTCTTGCCGAGCAGCCAGTAGGTGTGCATTTTGCCTTTGCCCTTGATTTCGATGGGTCCCCGGGGCTCGATAACGTACCCGCCGGCTTTCTCGAGCAAATTGCACGTCTGCTGGGACATGTGAATCCTCCAGGATGAACCTGTTCGTTAGTGTGGGTGGCGTGAAGGAGCGAGTGAGAGGAAGAGAGACAGTACATGGAAAGATTAAGAGGGAGTGAACGAGATGTAAAGCGAATCCCACACGATTTGGTGTTAGGTAGATGAATGGGAGTGAAATGTGTGTGTGTGTGTTTTTTCATTTTTTTCAGTTTGTTCCCCGGGTTTTCATCGTTAGTTTTCATTTCCTTCGCTTCAAGGTGGGCCCGGGCAGGGACGGAAGAAGTGAAGGAACAGGGTAATTGCCATCATTCCTACACGTTCGCATGCAGTAGTTGGGAGCGATGAAGGTGAATACATGGATGAGACAAAGAGGAGAACGTACACAAAAAAGGGAACAAAAAAATCGAAAGATTTAGCATGTGACCGTGGGACGAATGGAGGCGCCTGGTGCTTTATATGAAATGATGGAAAAACTTGTAATGGAGAAAGTTGGTGGCAGGAATGGAACCGCTCGATGAAAGGAGAGTTCCCTCTTGAGGGACCGTTGGATACGGGCCCGTTATTACTGCCAGTGCCATCGTTTTCAATGGGTGGAATTTATGCATTTTTTCGCCTACCAAGCAGGTGAACTGCGATGACGTCCGTCATGATTGCGCACACGAAATGCCAATGATGGCCCGCATGAGGGCGATGTGGATGACGTTCGCAAAACCGCAATCTTCCATATTCGCCACCCTTCGGTGCGATCGGTGGTGATGCAGTCTTCCCTTCGTTAAAGGGCTCATTTTTCACCCGGGCCAATCTGGCCCACGCAGGATGCACGCGGACCGCCCGTCGAACCCGTCGTGATAACGGATGCGATAATAACGCGCCCGCTGCAAAGCAAACAGCACTGCGTAATAATCCACCGCCGGGGCCGGAACACATTTGCTAATTAATATGATTTTCGTTGGGGCACCGGAACTCGTCGTACCCCGGTTTTGGCTGATTGTGCTTATTTCCGGCGAAACGCATTGTTCAAGGGACGGGTGCCCGAGAAGATAAGGCTAAATCGTTCAGTAACGCCTGTTCGAAACATAATTGATTCTCGCTCCGGTCGAGCGACGGAAATACCGAGTATCGATCATCGATGGCACACAGCTTTCAGCAGGTCTTCTGCGAGCAGCCTGGACGGATTTTACCGGGGTAAATCGTGCCAACTCGTGGAACGATGCTGATTGATGCAATGATGCGTTGAGGAGGGGGTTTATTGGGTTCATTATTTACCTCCCCGAAAAGTTAACCTTTGCGTTTGATTGATAGTTTATTTTTAAGTACGTGATGTACAGTTATTCAGTGTAATAATTACGACGATAAGCATTGGGAGTGAGCAGAAGTGAATTTATAAATTTATAGTTTATAGGTTGTTGTAAATTCAATTGATAATTTCTACTTTTGAATACATAATTTACGATTTGAACTTATTAAAATTGAATATATATTTCCGTGAACTTTTCAAAAAAGAAAAAAATTATTGCAAATTCAATTTTCAGTGAAATAAAATATCAAATTGTTGCGTCTATTCAACAAGGTTTAATTTAATCGTGTTTTTAATAGACACGTTTTAAAAGGGAATGTTTGTCTTACATATAACTTCCCGACTAACAGCTTAATTTCGGACTCAAAGTCCCGATGATTAGAAGAAAGACTAAGAATGGGACTCAATGAAGGCCGAGGTACAACGCAGAAATTAAAATAGGATTTAGTCAAATTATTGAGTTAAAATATTTTCTTAATACAACGACTTTGCCTTTTTATGTGTTTTTTTTTTGGCTAAACGCAAATCAACGATATGAAAAGAGTCACGAAAATCCCACCAAATGTGCATTTTTTTACAAATGAATAAGGTTTTTTATTCTATTTGCCCCGCTGTTAACAAAAGGGACAGTCATGGACCATAGAAAAAGGTCCGAAATTTACATATTTGATAGGCATAAATTGTTAACGATTTGCGTCGGGCGCCTTTTTTCATCACGTTTGGACGTTGGATCAGCACAATCCTGAGGATGGTTGGAGAAAATCGATGCATTCCACACCAGGAGATCGGGGTGAAAACTTCTGGAAAATGCTTCACTGTGCGAGGTGAAACAGCTCCCCACTGAGAGGCGTCCGAAATGTCGACTGACAGCTCCAATCCGCCAGAAAATCACATTTCCCAGCGGCATTGGAAATGGGTTCGGCTCTGCGGTTGAAAAGTCGGGCGTTTTCACGCCAATCGAATATTGGAGCGTTTCGATTTGTGTTCTGGAGGAAGAACTTGAAGGGTGTAACAAACGGTGCGCTTGAGCTCGCCGGACGAATGAACCATGAATGATTGATGACGTGAGTGGGTGCAAATGAACCGTGGCGCGGTCATGTTTGGTGTCCGAACGCCCGGGTATGCAAACAGCGGGATAATACCTGTTGATTCCATCCGGGAGGCCGTGTTGACCGTGTCGCCGAAGAGACAGTACCGGGGCATCGTTAGGCCAACGACGCCGGCACAGCAGGGACCTGGGAAGGCGTTGTCGAGGGGGGAAAATTTGAATTTGCCAGCAGGAGGCGCATAAGTGGACCTTGTTAGCGAGGCGCCTGATGGCGTGCACTTACCGGTGTGTAGACCGATCCGAAGCTGCAGCGGGACACCGGGCAGGTGGCGTACCTTGAAGTGGCCGCTCTGGGAGAGAAGATCCAACGCCATGGTGGCGATCTGTTCCGCGTGATCTGGCGTGCGTACGGGTAGTCCGCTCACCACCATGTATGCGTCCCCGATCGTCTCCACCTTGTAGACGTTATACGCGTTGATGGTGGCGTCGAAGCAGGTGTATAAATCGTTTAGTAAATCGACGACCTGGACGGGCGTGCAGTGAGCCGCGATTGTGGTGAAGCCCACGATGTCGCTGAAGTAGATCGTCACCTCGGCGAACTCTTCCGGTTCCACGGCAAGCCCTAATTTCAGCTTTTCCGCAACCGAGCTGCCAAAAGAGATGGTTTTATGAATTCTTTCCTGTTTCTTTGAAAACCTTGAAACGCAATATATCCGGAATTAAAAAAAATATGTATCCCTTTATCAAAGAAGCAAAACTAAAACCCCATTGTAGTTTTGATGTACATTCTATGAGTCTTTCAAATATTTTGAATGGTACATTTGGAACACGAAGAACTGAAATAAAGTCCTTAGCGAAGTTTCTACATCCAAGAATAGTAAAAATCACATGAAAAAAATTATATTTAAGGCTAAACGTTAAATATTTCAATCCTGGTTTAAATGAAAAAAAAATCCTTCATGACAGCCTCTTATTTAGAGATGACAGTGGATTGCTGATAGGTCTGGAGTTTGTTACTAGAGCTTTAGCAATGAATAAACAATTGAAATAAACTTCCAATATTTTTATCTTTCATGCTTTTATAAATCAGAGCTTTTTCAATTTAAAAATTGATAAGTCATCTATTGTGTTCAAAGCTAGCGTCATTCAGAATACATTGTCATCAGAACAAGTGTCAAAGGTGCGAGCAATTATAGTGATTGGTCTAGTTACATATTTATACTCAGTATAAAACGAGATAATACCATGCAAAATAATTGAACCGTTAATACGAATAAATTTCCCAAACGAGTAAACCGATGCGGATGGAGCTGAGCTTTGCTTACCTTGGCAGCATCCTATTAAGTAATTGTTCAGTCTTTTTCCGCTCGATATCCAGCAGCTCCGTCCGCTCGCGAATGAGCTCCTCGAGGTTGTTGGAGTACTTTTCGAGCATTTGGAACATCGTATCTACAAAGTTAACCTTTCGTCCGTGGTTTAATTGCTTGAACCGTTCACAGATGCTACCGGGCGGGAGGAAAAAGGCAAAGGGCGAGAGGGAGAAAAACACGATTAAAAATTAGCAATTAGCACGCTGTTGGAACCATTCTGGCGACACGGGATGTTAACACGATCACGTCATCGTCCAACTTACGCCGCAAAATCCGGTCTCATTTCGGGATTCTCCGCCCAACACTGGCGCATAATGTTGATGGCCTCCGGCGGCGCGGCACCCTTCGAAACGGACGGTCGTATCAGAGGCGGTGGTTTCTTTGATTTTGGCGATAATCTCCTCCGGCGACAGGGACAGCATGCAGTACGGCTCACCGCGCACGACGACCTCCTGCATGATGATGCCGAAAGCGTACACGTCGGCCGGCTGGGTGCCCGCCTTGGGGTAGGTTTTCGAGTCACGGAGCGCTTCCGGCGCCGTCCAGAGCAGCTCCTTGGCGCTCCTGGCCGCCGGCGTGATGCCCTGGGCCTCGTAAAAGCTCTGCATGCCGTAGTCGGTAATCTTCAGTACCCAGCGCGCATCAACGACGCAGTTTCGCGACGAAAGTGAGCCGTGGACGCGCAACGGAGACGCATGGAGGTAGCGCATACCGCGGACCAGGTCTGTCAGGAGGCTCAACCGGAACGACCAGTCCAGCTTGATCTCGTCCATAATGAGCACGTCCTGGAGGGATCCCCGCGAGCAGTGCTCAAAAACAAGCGCCGTCCGTGTCGGTTCGTTTAGCCAGCCTGAAGATTGATTCAATTGAAGATGTTTTTTAACAGTCGTGAGAGAAGATTTCACACAAAATTAGCTGAAATGTAAAAAGCACCAGGCGTCTCCATCGGGAATAAGCCCTTCACTTTTGGAATGGACACGGTCTTGATTTGTAACTTCTGTTACAAGTAAGTCATCTAACTGTTCTTAACGCTATTATTTCATGTTTGTAAGGTTATTAAAATTGTTGTTATCACATGTTGTATTAATTTTTGTTCCTTAAACGATGCTAAAATTGTTTTCAAAAACATTTAAGCCATTTCAAATAGCTTTGGAGTATAGACTTTCAAATTCCATCAGTATTTTTTAAATTTTTGATCCCTAAATGACGAACAATTTATGTATGTAAAACAGCAGTACCTTGTTACTTAAATCAGAATGAAGGTTTTCTAGCGAAACATTTAGAGCAGAGATGGTCCTAGAACTAGATGCATCAAATGCATTCGTTAGGGCACTAACAAGTTCCATCGAACGACAACAAAAACACAAAAAAAAACAACATATGAGAAGCGCTTTCATGTCCGTACACCTGGTTTTCTGTGTGGTGAGTGTTTGGATTGCATCACAAAGTGTAACGATAGATCACGAACTATGGAACCTGCAGCCGAACGGTGGCCCAGGGACGGCAAGTTATTAATTTTGATCCGGCGGGTCCGCTTTTCTCTTCCGATGCAATTCAAATCCGGGATGGTACCGTGTCCGGTATAGGTTCGTCCGTGAAACACGGATCTGGCGGTGCTCCAATTCGTTTTGCATTACAAACGAGCTCACTGTACAACTTCCCCCGAATGCAATAATATTTTGTTGTATATTTTTCAATGTATATTGAAAAGTTCAAAAGGTTTACATCTGTACTAGCAATATGACTGGGGATTCAAATGTTCTCTAAAGCGTTTAGAGGATATGCAAATATGTAGAAATGACCGCTAATGAGAATTATGCGTGGAGTAAATAATTTTCTAGGTAATTTTGACATTAGTTTTACTTGTGTTCATATTTTGAAAACGCCCGTATCTGCGTCGTTGTCGTAAACAAAAACTAATGTAAAACGATCAATGGGTAGTTTTTATAATGAACTTATCAAGATGAAAACAACTACAAAATAACAAACGCAAAAATGTGGAAAGTTAGAGTTGAAAGCTAAAATATTTTACCTCACGGCAATTAAACTCATCGTAACTCACACAAATTAAGCAATACCCATCCATAAAGTGTGAAAGAAAACTGTCTCGTTACGGTTAGCGTTATGTAATGGCATCCAAATCTCACGACGAGGGTGAACGTTCAACCGCAAGGTATAAAACTAAACGCAAAGACAATATTTCGCCCGGAATGGGAGGAAAAACTTTGCACATTCCAAACTATCATTACGGTAAATACAATTTCCTTACGGGGCTCTTATTGTGCTTTGGTGGTTTGGTTTCTCGAACCCGCCGCCAGCGCGACGAGTGATACTCATTAAAAGTTCTAGATTCTCCGGTTGTTTTGTCGTTATCTCGAGCTCGGAGTTTCCAACAGGGCGCATCCTTGAGGAAGGTTGCGTAAGGGTTGGTTAACGTGTTCGTTGCTCTGGCGTCAGTTTGATAACGATGTTGACGTCTGACGTATTCATTTGTGTTGATTGTAATTGTTTATTGTTTTTCTCCATTTCCAGTGTTTGACAATAATTTGTGTAAATGTGTCAATTATGTAAGGAAATAGAAATCGTGCGTAACCGAAATCATGAAATGGGAGATTGAAGGAAGCACAAGAACACAAAACCGGTACCGGAAACTGCACGTCAAATCGGAAAAGTGTTGATAACCTTGCCCGGAACGTTCACGCAATTTTAATTGAATTAAAATTGGAAATTGGCTTCACTCTCTGACCTTCGTTTTCGGGGTGAGTTTCGGAAACCGGTGCTGATGCTGCGCTTTACTGAACGAACGTGTAGGATTGAACCATCTCTTCCATCCCGGCGCGGTGACCTCAATCTTCCACCGAGTTTTACAACTGTTGCCGCTGGCCTTGGTGTTGGTTTAATTATCTGATTGAATCGACTGACCGCTTTCGAGCTGGCTGCCCGGGCCAAATGGGTGGAAAACTGGGCGAATATTCGGCAACGGTCGATCTGGGCTCGATCGAGCGAAGCATCGCTCGCTAACTCACACTCCAGTTCGTCTCCAGGTCCAAGCGGTCTTTTGCTGGAGCGTTAATCTTGGCCGTAGATTTATGGAACGTCAGCACCAACAGGTCAGCCACAAAAGGAAGACCACGCGCTACCATCGGAATGAGATGCTCGGGTGCCTCATTCGTCTACGGTTAGTCGAGGTAAAATTGACTCCGGCTCCCCTAGGAAAGTGCTCCCCTATTGCTATCACGTCGTGCTCGGTTGGGCAAAGATAGCTTCCCGTTGACGGTTTCGAAGTGCAAAGGCAATATAACTTCATTGGGCGTACCGAAAATAGGATCCACATGTGGTGAAGACAGGCGAACGACAATGAGATTCACCCTTCACACGCGAACTTCACTCTATTTTGGTTTTTATCATCGCCAGCATCGGCCATGCGGTGCAGACCACTATCGGCCACTATGGACGAGTGGAATTCTTCGCCGAATCTGACCTAGCACCAGCTCGGGACCTCCGTTCGGTTTGTGCTTCAGGAAAATTGGCCAGGAAGCTTGACCTTTCGTAAACCGTTTGGAAAACAAACGTAAGTGTTCCTTTTTATGAAGTTCACGAAAGCCCCAACCTCCGATCGATTCGTTCGATGCCCCGCTAGGGAAGCCACTTCTGAACGGGGCCGGACCGAAATCCGAAAATGAACATGCTCCGACGTGCTTGTTTACGACCGGTACAGCAAACAACCGCTGTCGAGCTGCTGCCCGAGCCCTTTCCAGCCGGAACCGGTACACCGGACGCCTCGGGAACGCAATTCCAGTGGGAGAAGGATGCCATCTCCAGATAATAATTAAATGAGTGGAAGTAGAATTTTCCGGTTACATTGTTGCCGTTAGTGGACGTAAGTATGTACTGTACATTGTTGGTGGGGTCTGGTTTACGGAGTTCACTTGCCGATGAATCTCGTGGGGTAGGGGCGGTGCAATTATCGCTAGAACAGTAAACCTAGACGAGGGTTCGACCGGTCGATGCTCTGGTCCGGTCGGGCATTAAACGAGGGTCGTTATATTTAGCACGTTTTATTTCTAGCACCAAATCCCACGGAACATGGAGTGAAATGTCTTGATTTTCCTTGCAAGATTCCGTGCCCCGTGGGCAGCAAAGGGTGATGAACCAATGTACCGTTTTTGTAGATCTAGTATTCTATAGAAAGCTTTGAAATTGACTAGCGAGTTGTTTAAATTAAACCTTTGTAATACTTCTTCAGGTCCATGTTACATTTATTTACGGCTTAAAAGAGTAGTTTGCTTTTCGTGTTGTGTGGGATATGGATATGGAAATGGTGTCAAGCGCACATTTGTGGTCATTGTTGCCTACCACCTCGGTCTATTTCATGGCAGAAATATAACCCTGCCATTGTAAGGAACCAAGTTTCCTCATGACAAAGTCACCATTGGAGAACTATCTTGCCCAAGCACGTCCTCCGTTTACCTCGGCCTCGGATCCGAATGACAGTAAGGCGTTCCACCCACGACACAAATACTGCATCCGTGTGCGATGTGGTGATATTCGATCTGTCACCACAATGCGCCACTAAAGCCGTGTTTATTGTGCTCGAGCAAACGAAACACTTCTAATTAATAAGATTTAGCTCAGCCTGTGGTTGCACGTTTCGATCCGAAGCGATAGTCACGGGACCGGCAAAGTGCAAAGTGGAGCGGTAGCTACTCATCAAACCACAATGGGTGTCTTTTCATTGTCGGTTTGTGCCGATCAGCCTGTCGTCCTGCGAAAACCAACCGTACATCGGCTGCCATCGGCGACAAATGATGATGTTTATCGCCTTCTGGTTCCCCGCGGG
>KE524647.1:0-11340 GCA_000441895.2 Anopheles sinensis | reverse complement strand
GGAAAGAAGCTGCGGCATGGAATATTCGATACGAACTGAAATTAATAAACGCTCTTCGAAAGCTCTTATCACATCTCGACGGAAAGCGAGTTGCTTCGCGCGGTGTTTACGTTTGCCCATGTCAATGTGTCGGCAGATAATTTGATTGGCAAATAATTGGAATTAATGACTGGTGGTGGATTGACTCCCACGGACAGCGCCCCGTAGGCATGATCTCCGAATTACCGGTGTACTGCTCGTTACCAGAGCTTAACAAAGCATTTGGTATTGGGGATTTTCCCGTTCTACATTTTGCAGCCGCATGTCAAACTCAAAATGCCCAATGAAATGAAAACGGGCACCGTGTGTGCGCTCGGAGCGATCGATAAGCTTACTGGATGCGAAATAAGCTGGGATTAAAATTAACTGGAAATTCTGTGCTTTCCTTTCGAAATCGAAATACTGTGCAATTTTTTACTGCACAAGGTGGGTTGTCACGGAATAATTATAGTTGAAGCAAGGGATTCACTTATCTGGCTCACATGCCAGATGATCCGGTCGTGAGACATGTAAACAAAGCTTTTTTTTGTGGAGTGGAACTGATAACACAGTATATAAGCTTTAATATAATTCTATGCTTTATAAACTTTGCTTTGTACGTGAATACGTGATTAATTACCACGTGATTGGAAAACAAAATTAAGCAGGGTGTTCCAATGAAATTCCATTACGGTATCGTTGCTTCGTCAATTTTTTTAAATTACGCACATTTACGTTGAGTGCATGTGATATGTAAAATATATAAATTGTATTACTATTCATCTGAAATAATTTGGCATAATTGTGCGATGCCGGAACCAATTCCGTAAAATTATATATGACCAAACTTTGTAGAAGGAATTTTGAATTAAATCAAACTACAATCTGTTTGCATGCTCCTTATTTAAATTGCATTGTTCACCGAATGATTAGAAGATAATTTTAATTGTTAACATGAAACGGGTACATTTACAGGTATATCTTGTACGATTTATCAAATTAATGCAATATCACCTTAAATTTTTATATTGTTGCAAACCATACAATAGAAATGCAACAATTTGTAATAATTTAACTGATTTCCGCTACATGGTGACGTGGAAATTTATTCATCCAGGTGATCAATGTTAGGGCTTTTGTAAAATATTTTAACCAAAAGAATATAAATCGCATATAAAATAACCTAAATTAGTGTTGGAGTAGTAATGGGACAAATTAATGTGTGTACTTCTAAAAGTTCATTGAATTAATCTAAATGCAATCAATGTATTAATTTGCTTCCTGATTTATGATATGTTTGTCTTTCAAATGATTATTTCAATACATAGGAGTGTCGTGCTTTAAAAACTGATAGCTAGCGTACGTTTTAAAATAATTGAATTTGTTTTCCCATATTAAAGGGTTCATCTGGCGATAAATGGAAGCTAACACAATTTAGGCTCCTATTAAACCATTGTTGGAGTAGGTTAAAGCAGCAGGCGTTAGAACTGAGCCTTGGGGGATTGATCGAGGCTGTTGTTCAGCCGCTGCTGCTGCCGGCATCCGGACGCACCCCTTTTGGGACACAATTATGAGCGAAGTGGATTCTGTCGAAACAGACCATAATGAATGTATTTCTATCGGGGTCTTTGATCTAGCCGGCTCGCAAAAACCAGCCGGCTGCAAACTCCGAGTGCTTCCGGTGGTCTGGCGGAGTAGCATGAAGTCGTTTCGAAAAAGCGGCTAACAGATCGTCCAGACGACGATGTTTTCTCTCGAGAGAGATAGTGAGAGGGAGGCTCGAGTCGTGCCGCCAGACCGAAACACCCGATAAACGAGCAGGTTAATGATGACAAATAGATCGAATAAGATGGGCCCGGCTTTATGGGTGCCCATTAGAGCGATGCTTGATGGTTTCGAGCAGGATAACGGGATGGCTGGTGCACCTCGAGGACCAGATCCGGGTTATATCCGAAGTGTGTCGCTGCTGCTGCTGCTGCACAACGTGTTGTCGACTTTTTGACGAATTACAGGTACGTCGTAAAACGCGAATGTTTACAAGGCACTAAACGGGACACGGCGTGGAATGTATGTGTGTAGGATGTGCTTGAATGTTGGCAAAAATGATACGTCGTCGTACGGCGAGCGCAAAAGCAAAAACAAACGACCGGAAAATCCAGCACAGCTACACTCCGGAAAACACAGTGTTACAACAGGGGTGAATTACCGATTAGAGGATTAATGTTCTCGTGTCGTAAACCGTGCGCCATCACCAGCAGATCCATCGCCTTGGTTTTCAGCTCGTGGGACGCCGAACTCGAGCTCGGGATCTCCTTCAGCTGCACCAAGTCGCCCTGTGAAGAGAGTGTCCCGGAGGGAGTGGGAGGAGGGGAAAGATAAAAAAGAAGATGTGAGAAAAAGGCTCAAGCGAAGCGAAGGGCGAACAGGCGCCATCATCGGGCGTGGAAGCGATTGGAATCGATGTTGAAAGACACCAGGTTTAATGGATTCTCAGGCGCGGTCGGGACCAAAATGGGGTTTGCTTTCGGTTGTAGATAAACACAAAAACAAAAAAAAATGAAAAAGCACTTAACGGAAACACCTCCACCGGACGGTTTCGTAGGTCCTTACGTTATAGCGTGCCTTGTGATCGATGGCCGCCGTACTGTGGCGGATTAGCGTTTCGCTGCCCGAGCTCGGCTTGGTCGGGACCGGAAGGCCGAGATTTTTGAGCGACCCGATCGAACCCTTCAGCAGGTCGGGCTTCTCCACCTCGGGCCCGCCAAACTCCTGGAGTTGCTGCAGCCAGCAGCACAGCATCGCCTCGATACCCTCGTCAACCTGTACCGGGATAGCGGGTCGGCATATCGAGAGGTGTCCGGATGGAAATACATGCAAATTAGACCTTCATTAACGTTTCCCTTTCGGGTGGGGTCCGCTGGCACTTACCCTCCGCATGTCCACTGGAAACACAAAGTCCGCCGGCGAGAGGACGATCTTGTTCGGCCCTTTGGAGAGGCGCGTCTTGAGGATGTAGTTCCTGTCGGGGGGAGGAAAAACAGAGCGAAACATTTGGTTGAAACGAAAAACATTAAGCAACTCCCCTGTCGCAACGATTAAGGCCCAAAGGGCGACCCAGTTGTTCGGAACCGTTTAATTAGGTACCACACTCTGCCACCGATCGTCCGCGTTTGATAACGAGGTCTCCTTAGGGAAACTATTTGCAATGAAAGGTTGAGTTGGTTCGGATTGTCCTGGTGGCAATCATTTCCAACCGAGCTACAAAGAAGCGAAATCATTCAGATGTACAATTCTCGGCGGAAGAGCCAGTGTTTATGCTTTGCGGAGCGAAATGAATTCAATGGAAATTATTTCCGTCCCTTTAGTGTCCTGTTCTGGTTCAAGGATGTCCTTCACTTGATGCTCCAGTTTTTTATTATCCGGTTCGTTCTCGAAGGGTTTCCAACTTTAAGGTTTGATTTACTGCTTTTTTGAATTTGAAAAAAAAGTGGTCGCTGTAAAATCAGTTGAACATTGGAACGATGAAAAGGACCAGTGAAAAATACTAACAACCGCGTATAATGTGTCACAAACCTGAATAATTTCCGTATTATGTACGCCCGATGGAACGAATTTAATTTTATCTCTTCTTACTTTCACTTCATACCTTTTGTAAGCATTTTTCTCTTCTTCCTTTAAAAGTGTTGAGAATGTAGAAGTGAAAAAGAGGGTCCGGCTTGCGCGGTGCTGCCCAGTCCAAACCTCACTGGAACTATTTTTACCGTCCCGTTCGTAAATAACCGTAATTTTCCCTCGTGACCCAAGCCAAGTGCTTTAGGTAATCGGAGGCCGTGCCTTTTCGCAACCGGAATCGTTTCTGATCATTCCCGGAGGCTTTTCCAATAATACCTCTGGCGCAATACATACTTTACGGCTAAGAGGCAAACCCGGAACCCGGAAAAAAACCCAAGTTCCAAACAGTTGGCATTTTTTGTTCCGGTGCGTCCGACGTTTACCGTTGAATTCTTTGTCATCGATGGAATGTCAAAAAAGGAAAGGAAGAAATAACAAAACGCTGGTAGCCGTGAAAGGAAAGCGGAACAGCGGGAGTCACAGAGCGCTCGGACAAACCGAGCTGGCAAAGTTGAGACGCCACGGCGGAAGCGAAAGTTTCATTTTCTTTCTCGATGAAAACTTAATTGAGTGAGTTATGCTTTGTCCCATCGCTGGGACCGGACCCTTCCATTCCATTACACTCTTACTTCCTTACCGTTCCTGGTTCTGGTTGCTTCGCAGCGAGGGATCGCCCCGGAGCGATCGGGAGGGTCATAACCGTGGCGAACCGATTAAGGCCCAATGTCAGCGGCTCGTAGCTTTCGTTTGCTAGTAGTTTTTTTATTATTTTGTGTTGTCCTCCTTATCGTTTTTTATGGTTGTGAGTATGTGTGTGTGCACTTCCGGCGCTCTTGATCTCCACAGTAAGCCACCCTAAGCTTCCCAGCACGAAGCGTTCGAAAAGTGCGTTAACCTAATCGAAGTCAATTAATTTTCCGGAGTCACGAGTTTTCCGCCAAACGGACCCTCATCATGTCACAAACACATACACACATACATACCTTCCCCAGGGCTGACTGACTGGGCTGGAGCAGGATGCGCAGGGACGAAAGTTACAAAGTTCAGAATTAAAAGTTCGGAATACTTTCAACGCCAATGGAAGAGAGATAAACACTTCATTGGAGTTTTCTCTTTCTTGCCTCTTGGGTTTCCCTCGAGTTTGTGCCGGTTTTTTTTTGCGCGTCCTCCGTTATGAATGGTTGGAACCGAGCTTGTCCGATGATGAGGATACTTTCCCCAAACGAGCACCGTTCCGCCCGGATGGGACGGTAATAAATTCAGGGATGAATCGTTTGAGTGGCTTCCTCGGTATCGGATAAGTTTCCCAGATAACTTTGCGATACGGTGCAGTCAAAGTCCTGCGTGCGGATCGGAGGAAAGGATCCAGGCCATCTGAAGGTAGGCTGGACTTTTCGTGGTGGGAGGGACCATTATATGGTCGTCGAGTAATTTGTTACCGAGCGATAATGTGCGGCTCCTTGCTGACACCTGACATGCCGAGGAAATTACTCCCGGAGGTAGCTTTTCCGAGCCCGTCCGACGGTTGTTTAAGCCACGGTCAATCCCTGGTCAAAAGTTGGCCACGATTCGCTATCGATCGAGATAATGGACTATCGGCCATCGGAAGAGCTTAAAAACTTGTTTGGAAAGAAGTACAAAAATAAACTTATTCCTAGAAATCCATAAGCTCTCCTAATTGATAAGTTTAATTTCGGAATTGAACAAGGTATTCATAGGACGACCTCGTTTTTGGTGCTATCTGAGGCTTATCAATGAACATGGCTTAACATAACCAATGGTTGCATTAACGAAATCGATTTTTCATGTTACCGTTATGCCGGTAACTTGGAGGTATATTAATTTGGGGTTACATCAATTAAAGAAATATATCAGCAAGTATATTGTAGATAATTTATATTCTGATATTCTGTTTTTAATGTATGTTTAATAAATAAATGATTAATCAAAATAGATAGATGACTGAAAGAATTAAAATTTATACTTTCTTTCCGAAATGATTGTTTTAATATCGTTTCAAAATTCATCATTTGCTTTCATTGTTGGTTTCAAACAAGTACCAGGCGCCTCCATTATAACTTATCCGCATGGTATGGCTATCAATGTAAATCCTGTATTCCTTCTAAAAACGCCGCAATAAACCAAAAAAACAACGGCCATTTTGAAAAATGCATCAATTAGTGGCAGTTTTGTTTTTTTTCTTTCAAACGAAAGCATTGGCGTCGCGTAATGTGCTTTATGGGATTAAATATTAATAATGTTCCCTTCGTTTGCGCCGGTGTTTCGTGTGTCTGTATGTCTAAATTCCGTGCTAACTTATTCATACCGCATTGCCACATCCGGTGCCACCGAATGGGGAAAAAACCTTCCGAAACCGGGAATTCCAGCGACCGTGAAGTGAATCGGTAAAAAGTATCATAAATTTGCGATAGCCAAAACGCGGTGACTCGGAACAAGTTAAACAAACTCTGTCGATTCACCCGATGGACGGGCAGGGCTTCGGTTAATCCATTTTCCCTTGCCAATTTTCCTACCCCACCACCGCCACCATCTAGCAAGTGTCCGGGGTCTGGTGGCCGGATGGAATGGAACACGTAATGGCTCGCCGTTGGCAACAGGTCAGCGCGCAGTTGTGCATTATTTATCATCCCATATTCCGGCCGTCTGGAGCAGGGCAAAGTTTTATCATTTTGCGGTACCCAAACCTCACCTCACACCCCCCGGTGGTTGTAGCTTTTTCGGCGAACGGCGTACGGTTGGATGCTGCTGATTGAATAAACAAATGCCCGGTTAGCGCGTATTGTGAGCGAAGGCGATTAAAATATAACCACTTCCAAGCGAACCGGGTCCCACCGGAGCATGTAATAAGTGGACCCAGGCGGAAATTAGCCGATTAGCAGTGGCAAACTTTTCCCCAAGCCCACTCCCACGACCCATAATCCTAGCTATCAGGAACGAACGAATCGTATGTGTGTGTGTGATGGCATAGATTTAAGGATAATCTTTGCTTTAATACAATTTGATCAGTAAACAAGTCCTTCTTCGAACGATCGTGATTCGAAATTGATGGTTGGAGCAACCGAAAAACAAAATGTTACGAAAAATTGTGATTTTTCCCGGAGGTGGAAAGAAAAACACACTTTTCCTTGTCATGAAAGTGAAACACAAGACCGCAATGTCTCCTGCAGGCCTCGGCATTGGGTGGAAGAAAGTTTTTTCGAACAGCAAGAAAAAACACTCACAACAACTTGTTCGCCAGTTGTTGCCAATTTTCGACCTCTGGTGGTTTTGCGCACTCTGTGCACATTTCCTAGGAGCCAAAAAAAAAAATATCACAAAGTAATAAAACAACAGCACGGGGTAAGCTTAAACCCGGTTAAACAAGGGTTCTGTTTTTCACCGGCTGCACGTCAATCAACGTGTTGGTTGCGTGTCCAGAAATAGACGGCTTTGGGCCAGAAAATTAGGACGAAATCAATTTCGGATACAGTTGCTTCCAATCGTGTGCGTGTGTGTTTGTAGGTGGGCCGCCTAGGGAGAATGGAAAAGCGCGAACCTTTCCATTTAGGCGAACATCCATGCGTTTGGAGCTTTAAAGCGCACCCAAACCCGGCTCCCTTTGGATCGAGTGTCGGCCTCTCGAGAAAAGGAATGAGCAATAAAGTAGCAACTTACAAACGGTACAAATCAAAAACGGGCGCTCCTGCTGTCCCCGGGAGCTGCCGGTCGAAGTGAAACGAAGCCAAACGTTCAGCCGGGCGGAGTTAATACACCTATAGAAGAGAGAGGCCCTTTTTTGATGTTTTGTAGGACCGCTCGTTGTCGAAAGGGTGTCGGGACTGGGGTTTGGTCTCTTAATTTCATAGGTCCCAGGGTGCGCCGGTAGGTGGAAAAATTTCGACCGAACCGAGCTGTCGGTCAAGTGAAGCGACCCGGAAGAATGGGTAGAAAAGATTGACGTACAGAATTGCCCGGGCTCTTCGTTGAAAGGTGCCATCCAGCCGTCTTACTGGGGGAAGTGTTAACTCAATAGCTATTTCCATCCGCACCCTGACAAATACCGAGAGCAGGGGTGGAGACCGTATTTACTTCCGACATGTAAATGACATACGCATCAGAACGCCCGAACACGTCTCCTCGCGTCGAGAAGGCTTCAGATGTACTCGGAATGAAATTTCACTCCGTTCGTTCAAACGTTGAGCGACAATCATGCTCGACAAGTTCCGAGGAAAAATTTGCATTCCGATGTATTTAAATAAAGCTGCACGCCCAGCGAAACGTATAAATTGGACGCTGTTCGGGGAAAAGCTTTTCCTAAACGCCACCGGAAAGCGTTCATTGAATACCCTCGCACAAGGGGAACGCCACGCAGGGGCAAGGGGTAAAGGGTACGGACACGGGATGGAAACTTTGATCTTGGGGCAGGCCGGGTCGGCCCGGTTCCGAATGTGGTGAACGTTCGTTTCGCGAGATGAATTGCGTCACGTTTTCATTTCAAGTTTTGCGAGTTGGAATCTCGACAGGGAGGGAGAGAGCGTGATGACCTTCGGAAGGAAGGTAACTTCCTGGAAAACGAAAAGCACCGGAAACACGTACGGTGACGTTTACATGCGCACGGAGCAATGTGCCATCCGATTACGGCAGGTAATTTACTTCGGCATTAACGGCACCGGTACCTTCCGGAATGCGGAATAGGCGAAAATCCCCGAAGACTTACCGGACGGCCACGGTGAACACGACGCTACCGACGATCATGGCGACCGCGATGAGCGCCACCAGCCCGACCACCGTCCAGCACAGCAGGCCACAAAACCAGATCGTCTCGAGCGTGGCCTCGACCACCCAGTCGGCGTACCCGGGCGGAACCGGATGCATGCTGAACTGGTGCCGGTGCAGCTGGCTCTGGTGCAGGATCAGGAAGGGGCGCCAGACGACGGCCTGCTGCGGGTGGTGCGGCGAGAAGTTCTTGAAGTCGAACGCGATGAAATCGAACTGCACGTCGCGATGCCGCTCGGTGTTCTGCAGCGTCGCCAGCAGGAAGTCGAAGAACTGGAAGTGCTCTCCGAACAGCAGCCGGTTGTCGGGCCGTTCCGGGTGCGTGGGTTCCGGCTTACGGTGGGTTCCGTTGGGACCGAGCATCCGATCGTAGCCGGCGAGGAACAGGTCACAAAAGCGCTCGATTTCCTCGACCGCCGCTGCGAACGATTGATTCACGACATCGTTGCCCAAATCGGAAGCCCCAAATCCCATCCCCATCGATCGGTCGGTGTCGTTTTCCGTCGATGATGGATTGCTGAGGGCGGTCGAGGCGACAGCTTGCTCCACGGCGAGCTCACAGTAGCTCCCGAACAGCGTCTGGCAGCGGGCGGAGTCGACGGTTTGCCTGAGGATCTCCTGCCAGTTGGCGACGTACTGGAAGAAGCCCTGGAAGTCGCAGCCCTCCGACGGGTCCGTACCGTTCGCAGCAACGTCCAGCAGGTTCTGCAGCGCTTCCCGGAGCTCCTCGTCGTCGTCGGACGTGGCGGGGCGGGTATTAGCGCTGTCCGCATCGATATCATCATCACCGCCGGTCGTCAGGCGAATTTTCAACAAATTCTCGCTGATGTGCTCGTAGTCGCCCAGGTCGACGGCGTGCAGCCGGTGCAGGATGGTGCGAAAGTTCTCGGTCAGTATCGTGAGGACGAGCAGGTTGCGCCGATGGCGTAGCGTTTCCCCCAGCAGCTCCGAGCCGTTCTCCGTCGCCAGCCGCCGGTAGAGCACGTTATTGCTACTGAATATTGCGCCCACCATGTCGACCAGCAGGATCTTCGTCCTGCCGTACCGCTGCAGTTGATTGATTACGCTGATTGTTTGCGGCGAGTTGATCGACGAACAGATGATTACCACTGGAAAAAGAAGGTGCCAGAGGAGAAGGAGTGTTAAAATGCGCAAAGGCCAGCAGGTCGAATAAAAAAGAACGGGAAAAGGTAGCATAAAAGTTCGTTAAACGCTTTTGTCAGCCAGTGAATGGGCAAATTGATTGGATCTCGTTGTCAGTATGTTCGTCTGTGGGATGTGGCAGTCCGGGAACATCGGTGAGAAGATAGCAAGAAAATGAGGTCATGCTAGGCGAGGCCAGGCGATGGACACATTTACTTTTGCGGGTCGTAGTATATTTATCCGTACAAAACTAAGGAACAAAAATTACGTTTTACTCATAGCGAACATCTCTAGACCGTGGGAGATTGATAGTAACAGCTTTGGGCAAGTTGCAACCTGCACAAAAACGCCAACCCACTAACCGGGTATCTAATATTTTAATGAGATTGCGAAAGTATCAAGCAATATAGCTCTGATGGGGTTATCCTTCACCTGGTTGGTACGCATATTTCTTCCGCGAGATACGCTTGGCAGCGTGGTCGTGAGAGCATTTTCCTGGACGCACAACTCCGCTCGCTGTCGGAGTGGCAAAAACATTCAACACAAAAGAAAAGGAGCGTAGTCTAGTAGAACTTATTTCGCCTTTCAGTTACGAGTCTAATTAAATGAACACTAGGGCCGGTAAGGGAAGACGTAAAGGTTTCATTTTCCAGCCCACCAGGCTTACACTCCGATGGGAACGAAGGGAGCTCCAATGGAAAAGTTTGGGCGGAAGGACTGGAGCGAGACGAACGAGCAACATGGGAATGAGAAAAATATAAAACAAAAAAACTAACTAGTACACGCTATCGGCAAACTGGAACAGGATCAGTCGTCGGTGGGACGTTTCGTAAATAAGAAGTTAATGTCAGCCCGGGCGCGTCCGGTGCAAAACGAGAAGCAATCCTGTGCAAATGAAAGCTCGGGAGGTAAAGGAAAACAAACTGTGTAAATCTGTAGCGAGGCGAACGAAACGAAAAACAAACAAAAGGCAATGGAATGTACCCGCTTCCAGATGCACACCCACGTATACACTGTTGCCGAACTGTGTTTGGGAAGTTCGTTTTCCATACCGGAACCGACGTTCGACGTTCACTTGCGACTAGTAATCGGACACGCCGGGGGAACATCGAACAAGCCGGAAGCGAACAAACTTTTGCCCTTTTGCCGGAGCTCATCTCGAACCAACTTGTCGGTTGAGTGAGCTTTAATGGGTTGCTCAGATTATCAGTGTGCGTTAGTGTAAGTGTGAGTTTTTTTCCAATACTTTCTTCTACAATATCGCTTCGATAAACCAAACTGATCCTTTAGTTTGTAGTGAAGATGGTCTTTTTTATGAGGTCTTTTAGATTTAGTTTTTCATTTCTTTTGTTTTTTGTCAATTCATTTGCTTTTTTATATCTTTGAATACATTTGGACTTATTTACCAGTTTATTTGTTTTTTTTTCTATTTTTCATTTCATTTGATCTGTTTTTCTTTATTGAATAACTTTGGTCTTCTTTATCCCTCAATATTAAATTATTAGTCCAATTACAGCCGCTACCACCCAGTGCCATCGACGGTGCCATGTTCCGTTGCAAACGTCGCAAAAAACGACGGATATCATGGCACGGAATACGGTACAGATTGGTACTGAATGGTTTTCAATCACAATGCATTCCAATACACAAGGGAATAAAGCAACAATTCCAATGGTCTGATGCAAAACCGTCTGGCTTTTATCAGTAACCTACATTTTTTTTATTCCAGTCAGAGACAAAATGTCTAACATCGTATCTAACTTTTCATTGAAAATTCTCTTGTCTTTTCAC
>KE524645.1:87342-104784 GCA_000441895.2 Anopheles sinensis | reverse complement strand
TTACCACGCACGGAACAAAAATATGCTTTCAATGGAGAGTCTTCAGTACTTTTGCGTACATTTCCTCCGTTTTTCCGCCAGCAAACTCATACTCGTTCATCCGAAAAGCCGCACCAACACGGACACCACCGCACAACGATGGTTATTGGTTAAATATTTCGTTTAATGTTCAAACGCTCATCCTTCCGGTGGATATCGGCTTTTTGAGAAACCACCACCCTCTCCATTCCAGTTTCATCCTGCGTTATTGTTATTCGTTTTCCGAGCCGAGTCGTGCTGTTGTTGATTTTCCCGGGCATGGGGGAAAACCATTGTTTAGGGTGCCGCCACTTTATGAGACATCGGAGGAATATTTCTAATTTTCCACAAAAGTCTCCCTCCGGTGTGGGGCGGGATTCCATGTGTCCCGTCAAGTGTCTCTTCTCACATCCCCCTCCCCTTCCACCTCTGATGATCGACGAGGGAGATCCATTTCGTTTTATGGAAATTGTTACTGAGCGAGCGGTACTCCGTCCTTTTGTTGCCGGTGGATTTTCCTTTCCATCCCACAGAAAAACATTCCGTCAACCCTCCGCAGCGCGCAACACGCGTGTTTGTGCATTGCTCAACATAGCACATAAACACCTACACAACCACCATCCGCACCCACTCCTCAACCATCGGCGAACAATTCATTCCGATAGAACAAGAAACAAGGTACCTCCATATGAACGGATCTGCGTTGTGTGTTTGAATGTGTGGGAAGGATACAGGTACACACATGAACATGTGCAACACCGGGGTTCCGGTCTCGAGCCTTTGTCGAATCGAGCAGTCAACACGGCGTGTTGGCCCAACGATTGAGGATAAAATTCGTCCGGAGGTGTGGGGAATCATTTTTCCCCTGAATTTCCATACCGAATCAAAGGAAAAAAAGGACGACCGTCGATGGTGGGAGGACAATTGTTTTATTGCCTCCGACCGGAGTTGGGCCCAATATTGGGCCCCGTTTGGTGGAGAGCGGCTCTGATTCGAAAGCGGTACAGTAAAATCCCTCCCGAAAGAAAAACCAAATCGGTCGCCTGTCTGCGTTGGAAGGGAAATATTCGTTTATTACACTCGAAGGAACCTCGACTCGTCTGCTGGCAGGATGATTTTCTAGGGACGACTTTTCGACGTGCCGTCCTACTCCGTCCATCCATTGTCGTCCTATTGTTTGGGATCTGTCAGGATCTGCCACTCACACGCTGCCGCCGGCGGAGTCGCTTTGAATTTTATTGATTTATTGCACCCCAAAATAAAAGCGATTCCCGCTTTTCCACCCTCATCAGGAAAATGTGGGTTTGGCTGACATTTTTGAAGAGTTTTATCTCCATGTTTGTTTTTGCTGAGGCAACTGGTTCCGATGCTCGATGGAAATACTTGACAAGTGCGTGAATACCAACGTTTTGAACAATATCTTCATTAATTTACATGCCCTTACTGCTTTACTCAAGTGTCATGTGTTCATTATTAATAAGAAGTCAATCTGAAGTGATTATAGTTTCAAAATATTTTTCCATGAATTATTGATTTTCGTTTTCTAGACACGCATAAAAAAACGTACAAATTAAATTATAGCTTCCCAAACCTAGTCTGGCGGAATGTATTCGGAAAGGTATTCGATGGACTTTTGCACCGAACACAATCAAACAAACTCTCTATTTACCTACAATTGGTTTGTATAAGCTTTTTATCGGATTTTTTAATCCTCTTTTCGATCAAGATGAGTGAGCTGGAAAGTGTTTTACATGCACTACAATAGAAGAAAAGTTTCCTCGAAGCCATTGCATAGTTTTCGTTCGCTTCAACCGATGCATGTTTATCGCTATTTATTTGCCAAGGGATTGTCTGTGTTAGCTCACGAGGCCAAGAAAATGCCTTCAAGAAAATGCATTCGTTTCCGATCGAAACTGGAAAAAACATGTGGGCACACATTCCACCACTTCCGATTGAATAAGCCAACGGTGGTCCTTTGAGGCACGTTGCTTTCCTTTACAATTTTGAAAATAAAAATCGGTTGTAAAAAACGTAAAACATACAAACACAATGCTGAGAGAAGGAAACGGATGCAAATCTTGCCTTTGCTGCCCGAACGGAATATGTTCCCTAGCAACTCGAGCGTCTTGTATTGTTCGATTCACGGAACAATCAGTTGCCCGAAAGGATAAACTCCAACGGGAGTGAAAACCCTGTCAAAGGACATTCTCTGCGATAAGGGATGCCTCTTTCTGGAAGCACAAGGAAAGTTTACTCCAGTAAACAACATCTGTCGATCTAGTGAACTGGTCTTGAGCACACGATTTCGAACAGCAAAAGCGAATCTTCCTTCCTCCGACAACGACGACGCGGTCAGGATCAGGCCGTGTTGAAGTATTTGCCGGACGTGTGTGCCAGCGTTACGGAAAACAGTTCCTTCTGCAAGCTCTTCGGTCTCGTACCTCGATCATTGCTGGAAAAGCGTTTTCCGTTGCACTTGCCAGGCAACTTCGTTCCGTTGTTCATTTTGCCTTCTCCGTTGACAACCTTTTGCAAACGACGATTGACAGAATGGGAACCCATCCACAACGTTAGGAAAATGCCACCCTGTTAGTTGGGGGTCGTTTGTTCAATCGGGAGGAAAACGAACAGTCCCCGTCAAGAATCGATTGCGGCCCGACGGAAGGACAACGACAGGATGATGGCGTGGGCCGTGAACAGTAATCAACTTTCCACCCAACCGAACAACGCCGGAAGTGGCAAGTGGACATAAATCATTGCAACGTTACACTCAACCTTCCTTGGCCCCCTCAATCCTTTACCGGAAGGATCGGAAAAATCCCACCCGTCGTAATGCACAGAGCAAACAAATAATCACAACCGCCGGCATGATCCGTTCGTCCGGAAGCCGAAGGAAAGGAAAGGCAGCCAAAGGCAAACGAATGGTCTTTTCGTGCCCCGTTCCCATCATCCTTGGCGATGCATTTAAAATCCTCCTTTTGGGGCATGGCCAGCACAGGGAAAGAGTTTTTCTTTTCTTCGACCAGCCCAGCACCGGTTGCGTTCAACCGGGCCGAAGTGCCTCGTTGGTATCCTACGCACGAACTTCACGCTGACGTGCCCGGTTTCCTTTCCTCCCGCGTGATCATTTTTCCAAGCCTCCAGCTTTCTTTCTTCGCGCTTTATTTTTCTCCGTCCATTTTTTTTTCGGGCCCGGCATTCGAAATGAACATCATAAAATCGTAGTCAAATGGCAAAAACCTTCGAGCGCGCGAAAACGACGGAAGTGACTCACTTGGGAGTCGTCAAGCTAGGCGAACGCCATCAGTTTAAAATGGTTTTCCCCACCCGTCGGAAGGAAAAAATGGTTGCCATCGAAGGGTAGGACCACCGAGTGTCGGGGTCACTTATCGACGGGCGCGCTGGAATCGCAGGTAATCGTCAATTTCCCCCCCCCCCCCCCACGATGCTCCCCTCCGCTTTACGATGGATCCTCGTTGGAAAAAAGCACCCACAGAGGGCGCATTATTTATTTTGCCTTCGTGCCGTGATTTTAATTCCATCATTTGCAGTCCTCGCGAGCTGCTTCGTGGCGAACAGTTTCGGAAGCGTATTGTTTCGCGCGGGGCCCATTGCGTGGCTTTCCGCTGTCAGCTGAGTTCGGTTATACGGACATTTGGCATTAGTTTCACTGCTGCTTTGGTTTCGTCGAAGGAAAACCCCCTTTGTTGAGTACGCGCAACAATTCGAGGGATGTCGTTCGAGTTCTGGAAGGGTGGCTTCCCCACTGCTACTTCAAAAGGGCTCGAATGGGTTAAGACAAGATTGCAGTATGATTACTTACATGGGCTTCTAAGGGGTTGACTTCGAAAGAGGGGGTTCGTTTCCTATTGGTGACATTTACTTTTCATTTTGATTATCCAAAGAGTTCGGCCCTATGTTGCGTGATTAAAGTGCGTTTCGGTTTATCCCCTAACGTTTGCAGTTTACAAAATAGCGCAAACGTCTATGTTTAGTTTAAGGTTGCTTTATTGCAAAACTTTTTCAACGACAATATGTTTGTTTTTAAAGGGTTTCGAAAGGGAACAATAATGAAGAGGAAGTCTCCACCGTTCAAAAACAAATGATTACGAACGACCGAAAAAAAACCTTCCACATTCGGCCGGAACTCAAGCGGCGTACAGCGAACGGAAACACCCTGAAATTTTCTATGAATATTTAATGCCGACTTAAAAATGTTCGCACTCTCTCGCCGGCATCACCTGTGCGTTCGTATATTTGCTTTCCAAAGGATTTCCTTTTCGCAAGTGCCAAGTGCCACACAAAACAAAGCACACGAGAAGAATAAACACCCAAAATCCACTTTCGAGTGAAACGAAGCGTTTCCGCGCACATTATTTGCTTCGAAAACATTCTCCGTTCTTAGGTGTGCGCTAAGAAGAAAGGATATGTTTTATATTTCGGTACATTGCTCATTCACTTCGTTTCCTTTCGTACCTTTTCGACTTCCACCCCCTGTCCGCGTTGCTCCACCGCAATAATGGCCGTCTTTATATTAACTGTTTTTCTCCGGCCGAATTCGCAAAAAACTCCACCCCAAACGCCATTGCCATTGAATATTTCGCAATGCTTGTTCCCACTCCTTTCGGGGCGAATTTATTTACGGCTCCCGTGTACTTTCGTTAATGAAAATGCCGAAAAGTACCTTCGTTGAGCACATTATCCATCCCGGTGGATTGTGGCGGGTGGTCGGGTTTCTTACCTCCCATTTGTCATGGTGGAAAAATTAAAACGAAGAGTTTTTCCTTTTCATAATAGATCGAGGCAATTTCGGAAGGACGGAACCCACGAAATGAACGACGCTTCATAATTGAGCAGCATAACGAAAGCCTTCTGCCGGAAGGTATAGGCAGCGTTGGTTTGCTTCTAAAGTTGACTATGAACTCGTCGAAGAAAGAATGATCCGTAAAGTTTTTCGATTTCACTTTAAGCGTTGTGGGTGTAGGGAAAAGTTTAAACCAGAACCGTTCCTTAGAACGAATTACCTAAGGGAAGTTTAAATGAGCTACCCAAACGGTTTCAGGGTTTTGTTCGATTGATTGCTCTTTACCAACCCGGGATAAATATTCAATTATTGAATAATAAAATATTCGAAAACTATTTTGGTTGTTCCCATCCACATACAACTTTCTGGTGATGTTTCATCCAATTGGTTTGGATTATAGAATTTATGTCAAATTCAAGGCTCAAAATTATTTTATGTAAACTGTTAAGCATTCGAAAAAGAAAAAGGTGGAAAAGGAAAACACACCGACACAAAATCACGACCTTCACTCTAGTACAAGCTGACGGAGACAATCTTCTCCCGAAACCCTTCACATAAAACGACACAATACCAACGCAGGTGTCAACTTGACGTTCATTTCATGAGCCTGCTGCGTCCACAAGGTGTTGGCAAGGAACGAACGGCCTTTTCGCATAGTTTTGAAACGTTTTATCCGGCGGGCAATCGAGTGGATTTTTAGCCTTCCGCCAAAAGCGGAATGGTTGACGCTTCGCTCAACTTCACGCAACTTCAGCCGAACAACGCCTGAATTGTTGAGATCACAGGGAACGTTCTCGATGGGAAGAGAGAACGCAACAAAAACCGACCCGTGTCCGTTAGAGTGCGATGATGGAGCATAAATGCATGAACAATTATGCTCCAGTCGGTCGCTCCGGTACGGTTCAAGGTTGGCATTTTGTCTGCCCTCAACCGCAACCGTCGATTACCTCGAAACTTCGGTTGTGGCGTTGGTCGCAACGGCCTGTCAACACCAGGCGCCTCCATCCGCTGTCGGTTGTTTGGTTCCCCATTCGGTTCAACGCCACGGTGACTGTTTCGTGTCTATGTTTGGAGTCGTTTTACAACCAATCATGCAATCCTACGCAGGACAGCAAGTTCATCTGGTGACAGGACTTTCTGTCTTTGGCCTCTGGGTGGTGCAAGGCCATGCAAAAACATGAATTTTTTCCGCCCCTTTCTGCTTGCTACGGTAATTTAAATTTTAACGGTAGTCATTCCGCATCAGTCGTTGCATATAAGTGTGGACGATGGTCCGCTTCTAGCAGGTCTATTACCAACTCAACAGTTTTTGTTTTGCATCGCTTGTTTTTGTTTTGACTGAACTGGTAAAAGCCTCTCGAATAAGCACCCTCCTTGTGGTGCTTCCCAAAAATGGCTACACTGTTTCGCTGTTAAGGCATGAATAGAACGTACTGAATGTAGCGTTATGGAGCGTAGCGAATGGTAGCGAGCAAGAAACAAATCATACCGTACCTTCTCGTCTAGCTAGAGCTCTGCATTCACTGCTGGTCGACGTCTTTACGGTCGGGAGGCCTTGGCAAGAACTGAAGCAAAACGGGGGCGACTGGAAAAGGGCTGCAATTGCAATTCATAAATTCCACTCTCACACCCGTCCGTCTGCGGCATTGAAAGTGAATGGCGATGAAGAACACTCGTAGACAATTCTGCACTAGCTCTCTTCACCAGACACGTGATGGCTGTACGGTGGGTGGAAGTCTCTGGTTGGACGATGGAACTACGCCACTGTCACTGTCAGTGTCACTTTCGCTTACACATCATCAGCAAAGGCTTAAGCCTCTTACGTGCCTGATTGTGCGAAGAGGAGGAAGTGGGTGGACGCGGGGAAGAGCATATCATTTTCCAGTCCAATTTTCCGACTGAACAGCCCGCTGAGGAGAGAGGTATTCACGCTGGGAATATTCGTCGATAAGACGCATTAGTTAAATTGTGTTTGCTGCCATATCGCATGCGGCAGGAGAAGCAGTATGGTGTAAGTGGTCGATGTCAACAACCTATCGCCCTCTCCGAAATCCACCCAATCCATCTCCTGACACGCATCGTGACTCTAGACGCTTTTCCACGAAGCACGAGTCCGTTGAACGATTTATCCGTTGTAAAACGAGATTGCAGACTGTTAGGTTAAACTCCGCTCCGTCTCAGAAGGTCATGAATACTTTTAACCTAACCGAAGGGAAGAAAGCAGAAGTTAAGGATATCACCAACGAGCCCCTACCGATAGTAAAAAATAACAGAACTCGGTGGGTGGAGCAGGCAGTCAATTTCATTAGATGATTTATTTTCCTCGAATCGCGCTACTTTTTCGCGCACCAGAACAAACAAGTGATTCATTACAGTTTCATCCGACATAAATTGGTCACCCCAGACGGCAGGTTTTCTCAACCAAACGTCAACCATCGTCATCTACACCCGGCCGCAGCAATTCGATTACCCTGTCCATCATGGTGCCGCTCCGTTGTTGCTTGATAATTCGGCTCCATTTTCCAAGAAATATCACGCTGCGAGCAGCCGGCACGGAGTCCTTTCGCACGCAACGGGAGGCTTTTCGTTTTCGGTGTGCGGTTTTTTGGGTGCAAAATAGAAATTCTCTTATACCACCCTAAACAATTTTTTTCCATCTCCCTTTATTAAGTCAACGGGAGCCGTGAGGAGCTATTGTTTTTGGTGTGAAGTAAAAATATCGTAGCTCCATGGCTTCATTCATTTCGTCCGAAAGCCGCATTGTTTTGTCAGTCATGCCGGAGGTTTGCAAATTAAATGGCCGTCTGGTGGAGATGGAAAACTGCAGGATGGATTTTAAACGGAAATTGTACAAAAGAATGTACACAGCAAACGATGAGCGCAATTATTTACGGCTGGCAGGAAGAGCACGTCACACTTCACTCACGATACAATCCTTCCTGTAGTTTTCGAGGAAATTCATCTTAAACACAGAGGTTTTCCATGCTTTTTCAAGTAGCGTGGCATTGAAGATAAACTCTTTAACGGCGGTTTAAAGAACAGAATGAGAGAATCAACATGACGTGACATGGTATGAATGAAATTACATTCCATCGTTTGGAAGTGTTCGATTGAGTCACACAAAAATAAGCTTGGTCACACCACAAGACGAAGCATTCGTTTCGTCGTTACGATTCGTCAGGTGGGAAATTGATGGGGAGTCATTTACTAGCGAAAGCATATTAGCGCTCAGCTTTAAACATCGCGATGCTGCAGAAAACCTTGATGTTGTTTCGAGTTTTTCCTCTCCAATTACCTGCCTGGAAAACCATAGAAACGACAGACTGGGTGCTGATCGGCGGAAACATTGTACGGTCTACTGGAGATAATAAAGAAACGTAAAATGCAGGAACAAAAAAGAAATAGATGAGAAAAAGATGGGAAAATACAGACAGACCTTCTCAGTCTTTTCTCTTGTTCAATGTGATCGATGACAGACAGGATAGAAAAAACCGATACGACTGGACTTTCCTTAGAAGTACTAATTTGATGATTTTTCTTTCTTAAACGTCAACCCCCAGACGGTTGTCATGGAAAAATGTGAACCCTCGGGCGGGCGGATTTGTTTTTCTTCAGTAGACGTGAGCGAAAGGAAATAAAAAGCAGCAAATTGTAAGAAACTGAAGCAACCATCGGAAAATAGCTTATTATTGCACTGTAATTTGCTACGGAAAATATGTGTACGGTCGAAAATATTATGTAGTGATTTACCAAACAACGAACAGCCGTTCATAGATGGCGAAATATTAATTCGACCCTCACCTTTCTTCCTTCCGTGGCAGAGATTTCCGCCCGTTCCGTCGTAAATGCAATAATGTCGGCTCAAGATTTCATCGCCCATCATCACCATTCCGGGAGGTGAAAGTAAATCCTCTGCACTGTCGACGCCGACTAATTGCATAACTTTCATCCACCGAATCCCGGATGTCCGCCCTCCCATCCCCCTCATCGCCGCCGCTAATCCCTTCGTCGTAGATTATAATGCTGCAATAGTAATCCCAAATAAATGACCCTCCCGTCAAATGTGTGTTTTGTGAATCTATGTGAAGAAAGGAGCTCTCTTCTATCCACCTCCTATCCTGTATGAACATTTCATGTACCAAATACCCGGTCACCCTCAACCCTCCTTTCGACCGGTCCGTCAGTTACCGTGTCCGAAACTTTTCGTAAGTACAACGGGAAAGTTTTGCGGTACAGTTCCGCAGTGCGCTTCTGGTATTTTCCTAGTTTTCCGGTGTTTGCGGTGGGAACACGAGTAAAATCGATCCACTTGGTGTTTGCGGGATTGTGGTTGATGGCCGCTTTCTTTTGGGCGATAAAACACGAGATACGTCTCAATTGAATTATGGAAGTAGTTTAGAAAAGTGTTGCCAGCAACTGTTGTTTACTTGTGTTCTGAAATATATTTTTCAATACATTTTTAATCGCTCACGGACCATGACAAGATGCCTTAGTCACCAAATAAAATATTTTGCGTCCTCCAGCCAATCCCCGACCGACTAAACAAAACCTTCACGCTTCATAGATCTTTTACAACGGTCTATTCTGCTAGCATTAAATTAAAGATTAATCGAACCTCTCCGTCTGGAGCCGTCGAGTGTCTCACCCCGAAGAGTCTCCGTAATGTTCGGGTAAAGCTTGGAAAATCCCCCGAAAATAATGCCCTAACGGTGCGGCGAACATCGAACGGGGCTTTATCAGCTCGTATCGGATGAGGACCCCGAGCCGGACTTCGATGTACATTCTGCCGGTACAGGATGTTGATCCTCGCTCAATCTAGTCGACACAAGCTGTCCACTTTCGATGCGAGGTCCAGCCCGAGTGCCATTTCCACCAACCGCCGGGCTTGCTTCAAGCTCAAGCTCCAAAACCGGTGCCGAAGAATCAACCGCTGCCGGGACTGGAATGTCCTTTTGTGCACGTGCGACATGCCGTCGCGCGTCTGCGAATGTGTGCAAAGTCATTCACCGTACAGTAATTGAATTAAACTTGGAGTGGCCCTTCTCGTACCATTCGGTCGAGGTTCGGGCCGAGATTGGGTTCGAAGAGGCCAAAGGTATTACACATTACTGGCGCCGTAAGCGCCTTGAAGGGACAGAACCGTGCGTTCGTTATCCTTTCGGGGGAAAGGATCAATGGGCCTTGGTTTGTCGTATGTTCGATGTCGTTCGGATCATCCGGCAGGGAGAGTGGGAAAGGGGAACGGGTGAAAAATAATGATAACGAGACGGACCGAAATGAAACGTAGAGTGATCCTTACTTGCATCGCCACCATTCCAAGTACGTCGGTTTTTGAGTTGGTGCAAGCAGTATCACGTGCGAGGACAGCCTTTGCGGACCGAAATGAATCCGATTTCGTGCGAAATACAACCCATTCACTCACGATGCTGTGAGCTCATGGGTTGAAGCGACAGTACTTTCATTCCATTGAGGTTAGATCAAAAGTTCCGTCGCATCGACGGAAAAATGGCTTGATTTTATTCTGATTTACGGAAACAGGAAGGAAAGAGTTTTAGAATAGGTTGATTACTTCACTCTTCAGATAGTAAGACATTTTCAATGTTACATAAACATCATGCCAGGAGCAAAAGTGAATCCTTTTCTGCTGAATTTCTTGTAAGGAATTAAAAAGCACCTTTTTACATCTCCTGCACGTTTTCATCGTACCCAATTGTAGCACTCAACTGAACGAACAAGAAAAATAAACTACATTCCGGTTCAACCCTTTCGCTTCAGAACCGCCGACCGGTGTTGTTGTTTGCCTTCATTACAACAAACCAACTGCGGTTACCCCTTCGTTGCCCTTCGTTGCCCATGCGAACCCACTTCACCAGCCCTGGAGAGGGTCCGCTGTTTCACCTTCCATTAGCTTGTTCGCCACCTTAACCACGCCGCTAATTGCATTGCGTTGGGTTTCCCGGACAACACCGAGCCGGTCGCTAGCTTGGGAAAACAACGCACACTAGCAGCCCTGGTGCAACATGGCACTCAGTGTCGACCGGTGCCGACTCCGAACCATGCTTCCATCGGCTAATCGGAAGTACGGGTGTCTGACGAAACGCAAGCGTGGGTTGCAGTTTACATAACCTCACTCGGGCGGTGTTGATACCGGGAAACTTTGCGATGGCGCTTCGCGGGGCAGGCTTAATTAAATCATTCAAATTGTTTAGCTTATTATTCGAAACGCTCGGAACACGTATGTGTACACACCTGCCAATCATTATCGTTTAACATGGCCCCAGAAGGTGCACTTGGCATGTATGCACTGGCAACATCATACGAAAAGTGTGGCTTGTTACAAGAAAGTTGTAGTTTTCACTGGAAACTGCATAAAATTATTTCAAGGAATTAAATTACCTGAAAAATTAAACAAGTTGCGAAACTGTTTAGCTTCGTAAACATTGATTGTTTTCTGAGAAAAATTATGTGTAATTGAACTGAAGAGAAATACCAAAATCAGATTGAAAAAAGTCACGGTAACTAATTAAGGAAAACATTGTAGTCATCTGGCGCTGAAAACCAAGTATTTTTAAGGTATTATAATTGCATTCCTGGCGATCATTCCATTACACACAGGGGAATGAAATTTTAATAAAGAATAACCACTAGCATTTCAGTTATTATTTAATGTTCATTCCATCATTCGAGGTATTTTGATGGCTTTAATAGTACTCTACATAAAACTATAACAATTTTAATTCAGCAAATGAACCCATTACAACTTCATACAATTTGCAAACATTTTTTTTTATTTTATTGAAGCTAAAATATAAATGGCCCTTACATATAATTCCTACGACCATTTAGACTTTTAAATACCACTTGAGAACGATCGGAGGATCTACCACAATCACGTCCGTTTCGAGTAAATGGGCCAGTAACAATCCCAGCCCACTCGGTTTGCATAATCAACTACTATCGGCGCTGCTCCTGCCGAGGGTTCGATTTATCAATTACTTTCGAGCTCCCCCTTGCCGCCTCAATCAAGACATTCCACGCCCCATTTTGGACCGACCAAGGTTGACTTAACGTCCAAGGGAAAGCGCTCCTAGCGCTAAGATTTCTTCTCCATCCGAGCACGAGTGCAGCATTCTAAATTATGGAACCAGAAGGGATTTCGTACTACTCCACAACTCTCGAAAAGCGACCCAAAGGCAAAGGGGTTACAGACAAACGGTCCAATGAAATTTATCCTTCGCCAGTGTCGTTTGTCACGTTTGTCAGCCGGTTTTGCGAAGAAGCTTCCCGCTCGGCCGTTGCGCACAGGGCCCAGTTAGTGATCATTGCCGTTTTTCCGCAGGGTTTTGCCCTACCCTCGAGCCGATTACCTGCCGGGATGTATGTGGGATCGTCCGAGTGGGAAAGGATTCTGGCTGCAACGGGCAATTTGATTGGTTTCGTCGGACGTCGCCGTTCTCTGCTTGCTCTTCCATTGGCTGGCGCGTTGCGGATTTGAAAATGGATTAATGTTTTATACATATTTCAGTGCAAATCGTAAATTGAAAATACCTTGCACGTCTACTAGCTGCAGCTCTTGCAACTGATTCGAGCGAGCAAAGGCAATTGAACTCCGACGACGTTGAAGATAATGTGCTAGGGGTGAAGAAACTGGATTGATTAAGGGTGGGTTAGTAGGTTCATTGCCAGCTCCAATCCGTCACGTTTTGGGCACGATTTTTACATCACATTTAAGGAAAGGTGAAGGTTCTACTAAAAAATGGTTCATACGAAAAAATACACAAAATATACGAAAACTTATTTTAATAATAAGGATTCTGATTATTTTGATGTTTCTTTTAGTTTTAAGTGAAATTTATTTTATCCAGACTTTAGTTTTTCAATAACTAAAATCAAACTTAAAGTAACCGTTTAAAAGCAACTAGACCTCGATGATATATTTACCCTCTAAACTAGCTTCCATTAGCCCCAATGCACTTGCGTTTAACCCATCGTCGGTTGTGGTACATTCTTGAGGTTGCTACGTACCACCGACGTACGGTTTGAGCCCTAGTTGACCGAACAACCAACGACTGGATTCGTGTACTTATGCGGTTAGACGAT
The DNA here is from genome assembly GCA_000441895.2 of Anopheles sinensis. Taxonomy (NCBI): domain Eukaryota; kingdom Metazoa; phylum Arthropoda; class Insecta; order Diptera; family Culicidae; genus Anopheles; species Anopheles sinensis. Next base: position 91,862 of record KE524645.1, on the reverse strand, counting down.
TACTGATGAACTCACGCGACTCACGTGGTTCACCGCGAAACATGTAGTTTTTTGTTTACTTTCTAACTTTCCTCCGTTTCACAAATGAAGTTGCTTTTGCGGACCCGTTTTTGCAAACCCCATGCTCGAATCAGAACGTCGGTTCATTTCCATTGCAGCGGTTTGAATAAAACCGAGCAGGAACATTTTGCACCGTCCACTGACTTTGTGCAATTTTGTTTTCAGCGAACGAAAAAGGAAAAACACGGACAAATTCACTTCCCGTTCAAGCGCGTATGGGTTTATAACAAAAAGGTTCTCATGAAGGAAAAACGTAGAGTACATTTTTCCGTTTGTGTCTTTTTTTAGCAAATGTCATCAACCAACACAAAACATGGAAAAACGAACCAAATGTGCGTCACAGTTGCAATGTACAATTAGTTCGGCCACATTTTGGTGATGTTTGACTGTAGAAAAACCTAACTTTCCCACCAATGTAAAGCATCGTCGTTTAGAAAAAAAAACAATCTCTCCGTACATCTATGCATCGGAATCAAATCATGTTGCGGGCTTCCCAAAAATCTATGTCTGAGGATTCTGCGGTTTTCCACGTTTCCATTGCGTACAGTTTTTGCAAATCATTTTTCCAAAACGCCCACTCCGGTCGGTGATGGATAGTCGATGATGCTAGATCACTTTTGATGGGGCGGTATCGTTTTTTCCTTTTCCTCCTCCTCAAAGCAACCACAATTCAAAGCCTAGTTTGGCATGGAAAAAGCGACCGAATGCAAACTATTCCGCTTTCGCGCCTCCGTCGAGCCTGCGGAATGACGAAGGCAGACAGGGAAAGCACAAGGGAAGGGAAAAAAATCAATCATTTCAAGCGGTACAACACGATGTTTTCTGTCGCCAGCGCGTTGAGTAGTAGTCCCATGGCAACGTGAACCCTGTGACCGCTTCCGACCGCGGGAAACCCGAACGGGTGAACGAACGAGCTTAATTGAGTTTTCCCCGAAAGTGCCGACGTCGTGGTGATTTTTCCTCCCGGTCGTGTGGTGATTGGTTGGCGCAAAGTTTAATTGAACCAGATGATCGAAACGACAAATACTGGAGCGGAGGTTCTGTGTGCGTTTTTATTTTCCTCCTCCAGTTGCGCTTTGTTATGACTTGTGATCGAGTGGGTTGTGTTTCGTATCTTCTTTTTGCATGTGAGTGCTTTTATTTTTCTGATGAACATGAGGTTTTTCGCTTTTATGATAGTACTTTCTCTCTCGTCTGTTTTGTTTGAGGTTTTTCCCTCTCGCAGCCGAAACGGCTACCAAACGTTAAATAAAATCTCAACGCGTGCCGTGGTTCATTAAAATTAATTGCTTTCAATGAAAGTCCCGGGTCGCTGCACGTCCATAGTTACCCCGGCCGGTACAGTACGTAAGTGAGGTTTAATTCAATATTTTTCTTGTCAATTCGCATCCGCTTTCCATTTTTTCGTCGTTGCTGCAAATGAGATGAGCAAACAGAAGAACTAAAACAGGAAAAAAGAGGGACGAACGTAACCAGTCTTTTGTTTGCTCGCTGGCGGCTACCATCCGGCCGGTAATTCGTTTAAAGACAACCCGCACGATCGGTGCAAGTGCATCGCGGAAGCCGATGGAGGCGCCTGGTATTCGGTCGCGTGTTCGTCCGGTCGATGTCACGTTCACCCGATGCCATTGTCTCGATCGGAATGGAAAAGTCCAGCGGAGGCTTTCGTTTCGCGACGACTGTCGTGGAAACGGCCACCCGTCATTCGATCACGTTGAATTATACTGTTGCAGAAATAGTTCGCGCACCGTTACCGTTCACGTTGTCGGGCCGAGATCGGGTGGGCGGGAAAAAAGTCGAATGAAATCCTGTAACGCAAAGGCACGTCCCATTGCAGCGGTCTGGAATGCATCGTTTCTTTTTTTTCTCGCTTCTCCCACCCTGCGGAAGGCGTCTGGACGTGTCACACGCCCGAGACAGGAATGGCTTAGCGATGGAAAATTGCCTTCAGGAACATCCGAGGGGAGGATAAGAAAAATTTCGAACGATGCTTTTCTTCACCGTCTACCTTTGCAACTTTTCTTTTGCGTGTTTTTGCTATGGTTCTCTTGATACCATGCTTTACCTTTATTTCTCATTTTCTTATCAATTTTTCTACAGATGGTAAATTTTTCATCCCGACAAAAGACCATTCTCTCTTTAAAACCATTTTCTAGTCAAAATTTGGCATAAAATATGACTTACCGAAAACATTCCCTTCAGCGGAGGATAAAGCCGACTCGTGCGTGACGAAATAATCTTTTGTGTTTTGTTTTACGTTGTGCTGGGGGAAAGGTTTCTGTTTCGGTTCAAAAATCAATAGAAATAATAAAAATGATTTTATTGGATATCTTTTTTACATATTTTTCTTTATTCGCTTTTCAAATCAAATTTGGAAATCATCCTTCAACGTCGTTGTAAAAACAAAATTATAAAAATATGATATTTGCATTCGAACCAAAACACCCGGAAGCACTTGCCAGTTTGGGAAGCAGTCACTTGTCCACACTCCACCGACCACATTCAAAACACTCCATCCTTCATATGAGGCGAAGTACCTTTTTTCGGCAGACATAACCTTTCCTTTGGCCAAAAACATCCCTAAGCGTAAACACACTTCAAACAAACACCAAGCAGCGTTCGCAAGCCGTTGGGTGACTTTAAGGTTTCGATACTTACGATACGTATGGTTTCCCTTTGATTGACGATGAAACAGAAAAGACCAGCTTCTCGCATCACCCTTCGGATGGAACCGATTCAACTGGCGGTGTATCCTTTGTTGATCCAATTTTTGTTTTCCCCATATTTCCTACCAAGTTGGATTTTTTATCGACTGCGGGGTTTTTTTTCTTACTTAAATCGAAAATGGTTTGAACATAAACCATCTTGTGAAACCGTAGCACAACGCAAGAAGCAACGAACCCTGAACTGGATAAAAGGATGTAAGATGATAACGACGATGATATGGATCATGATAAGGATGATGATGATTATGCTAGTAATATATACGTCGACGCCCGTTCCCGTGTGCTATTCGTTTCATAAAGGGGAGTCTTTCACTCGCCTTACTGATGCGAAACCTCCGAACTACGAGGGTTTCTCCGGACGAGAGGAAATGGATGTGCAAAGGATGCTCGTCTCAGCGACTTATGATGTTTGATTTGTTTGCGGAAGAAGGTTTCGTGATAGCCGGTGGGCGTGCGTGATTGTCATCGAAAGTGAGTTTTAATGGTGTACGGTCGCGAGATGTTCATGTTCCACCAAGGATTTCCCCCTCTTGCAAACCCACATCACAAGCAACACGCCCTTACTTTACCCCATGCGGAAAAACGGATGGTTCCGTACATCGACAACAGCTGGTCGTACATCTGCCCGATCACGGCCGGCTTCGTAGGCCAAACATTCCGTCGCACATTTATTTACCATCCTCCCGGGCAACACCGAACAATGTCCATTGTCGGGCAAATGTCCACCGATTACGACCAGCCCGGGGAAAACATCAGGGAAACGATGGAACCACACACGATTTCTCCCTTGCATTTGCACCACGGCCGTCTGGAATGGAACGGAAATGAATCGTCGCCGACGGACCATTTGTTTTTCCAGCCCCACGCATGGTGATGACTGTGTTGCGCTAGCAAATCAGTCCCGCAGGACCGTAGGATGCGTTGCTCTGGGATGCTCCAGAACGGTTGAATGAAGTACGGGAAGAATGCCGGAACATACAATTGAGACGAAAATGCAAACAAATGCTGCAATCAGCAGCTTACTCTTGGGCTGTTTGTTTTCGGATGGACTTATCACGAGTTTAACGCTCCTAGGATGGAAGCAGCAATGATTCACTAACCTAAATTAATTGGGAAAATCATAGTTGTTTATAGTTTCTAAACAATGTAAAAAACAGGTTACTGAAATATAGCAAGCAATAGAACACATCTCAAACTATTTTAAATCAAATCAAAATCAAAACGATCAATCACGACATCTACGACTCGGCAAAATATTTAACAACAAAATAATAAATAAATGTAATTTCATTTCTAATGAATTCACAGAAATCAAAAAGTTCTTTAACACAGAGCAAAATAAACTTGAAAAAGAAATCATTCAAAAGCGGCCGTTGTGGGTAGAACGGGACAGAAGAGAGTGAAGTGAAACAACGCACAAAATTTTCTGCAATTTTCATTTTCAATTAAACGTTCAAGCCCTCCCTCCGATACCAGGAACATCCGACATTAGGCGTTGTTTACATTTAAAGACCAGTACAGCATACCAAATGAAACAAAACGAAAAATACTTGGCACTTTTGTGTGATAGAATTTTGCGCACACAAGTTTCTGCGTTTTGTTTTACTTTGCGGCGTTCCGTTCGTCCCCAAGAAGGAGATTTTCATTTCGTCCTTGTGATGTAACATACCATTTTTTCGTAATGAACGACCTTTTGCGAAAGCGGTCTTCCCGGGTGAACTTTTCAAATGATTC
>KE524645.1:64579-84983 GCA_000441895.2 Anopheles sinensis | reverse complement strand
GGTTCCATCGCGGAAGCGACCATCAATCACTTGATGGTGGGCACTTTTCTTCGTGGAACTCCTTACGAACTCACTCCATTTCTTTTGCCTCTGATTATGGGGAAACAGGAAGGGAGAAACAGCACTTCTAAGGCAAAGTGCCTCCAGTAAGTTGGCAACAGTTTCGAAAGAACCAGTAGTGTGGTTGTTTAATTTGGGGAACATTTTTCAGTTTGGTTCTTGAGCGGGATGAGTTTGCAGTCATGATGGCGATTACACAATTTAATAATATTTGTTTAGTTTTTTCCTCAACATGTTACCGATGCCGTTTATATTTCCGGGGTTAATAAATTTAATTTGTTGTTTTTAGATTTCATTTTTATTCTTTAAAAATAGACCATATGGAGTTTTGTTTTTTACTAAATTTATGAATTTGATATATTATTATAAGTATTTGATATACTGGAAGAACATTTAAGCTTTATATTTAATGAAACTAAAAATGTTTTATTACCACTCCTTCCGAAGCATCTGCTGTCGATAAACATACTTATTATATTCGCCACCCAATGAACACTCCTTAAATATCAAAGGCGAAAATTCAACATGGTGTACTTCATCGGAAAACTTTTCCAATTTCACTTCAAACGAAGTATATTTTTCCCCGATAGTTGAGGAAATTGAAACCATCAGCCGAGCAAACTGCATCGCCACCTAGCGGGAAACATAATGCCGGAAAAGGAGGAGATCCCCGGAAAAAGCCCCAGAGATCGTCCGCGTTGCTACGACAAATGGCTTCAATAAGTGTTTTTTGTCCTTTCTTTTACGCTCGATCTTGAAACGCTATTTTCAGGAGGGGGATTTTTCTACGTGCATACAATCACCATTTTCTTTCAATTTCGATTGTGAATAACCGTCATCAGCTGCTTCGATGCACTAATATGCAACGTGCTCCAACCTTTCCGGCGATGCAGTGGCGTGGCAGGGTTGTCTTGTGCTTGTCGTCTACAATGCGACGAAAATTGCCTCGGGGTTTTCCTCGCCAGGCAATATCCATTCGCGACCGTACGGTGGAATGGATCGTATTTTTAATAAGTTTGTAAAGCTTTATTGCTTATCGCAACACTTTTCGTTAGCGATTTGAAATGTTCTCTCGTTTCAGCGAGCATGGAGCACCGAGCTATGAAGCGAATTTTCCGACCCCTCGCACTGGAGTAGGGACAGTTTTCTTTTGTATTCTTTCTATGCTTTTAGATTCTGTTTGGGAACTCGGGGTCAGGTGGAAACTTCGTCCCTGCATCGAATTATGTAAATAAACATTTGTCTCGTTCTTTTTGTTCCATTCTGGTTGAAGGAGGAAAGGGATCTGAAACGAGGAGCAGGGATTTTTACACTTCGAGTACTACACTCTGTGTACATTCACATTATCATCATCATCATCATCACCATCATCTTCATCATCCGCAATGGTCGATAGAGGTAGTATGTTTTCAAAGGATGAAAAACACTATGCAAAGTTTTTGCTTCTCTCTTTCTGATGACTATAATCATCATCATCATCAGTGAACCGAACTTTGGTCGTTCTCGTTTTTACCAAAAAAGAAAATCGAACTCCAGTTTCTCCTTCCTCTCAATCCATTTCCATTGGTAGCTAGGATTTTTTGTCATTGTCCTTGTCGATTCTTTTTTGCTGTTCTTTATTTTCCGTCCTTTTGGGCAGACGGTGTCAAATGTAAATCGTTTTCCCTCTCTTCAAATTCCCTCTCTACCTCCTGGTTCACTAATAATATCGATCGAACCGTGTGAATGAAAAGCTGCTGCAATCGAGACGAGGATGTTTTATTTTGTATTCTTTATTGTATCGCTTGTAGTAAGACTTTCTGCTCCTCTTTTGCCCTTCACTAGACCAATAAAAAAGGGCGAGACAAACAAATACGAAAGAAAACCCAACCAATGCTCGGCCAAAATTAGACTGATTTTGTAGGGTGTGTTTTTCTTTCCGATTTTATTTTTTCCAATCCTCGAGGATGTCTCCGGGGTCCGGTGTAGAAGTTTGTTTTTATTTTTCTAGTTCGTTTCGTTACACGTCTGGCCGTCTGGCCGGGCCAGCATCGCATCTGGGCTAATGGTTCACTCTGAAGTGGGCCACAATGCGGAGAGCGTGTTGGGTAACAACAGAAGAAAACCGTACGTAATCGACAGCAACAACATCCTTGCTAGCGAGCGCAAAAGGGTCATTGGACCTGAGGTGATTCTTTTTTGAAAGGAAAAAATGTACAGTCAGACGGCTTCTCGAAACACCCACCTTCATGATCAATAAATAGCCAATCGCTGCCCAAAGCAAGGAGAATGTTTTTAAGGAATCGATTAGGAACACCTGTGAAAATATGGCACAAGGCAAAATCCTTACGCGACGTCGGCATAAATCATTTTATTTTCCATTTCTGCTTCGCACGAAATCATGCCAACTTTTGTATTTCTTTGGAGGTCAACATTTTATGCCGGCACTTTTCCTCCTCCACTACGACAAATTAAAACGCCACAAACAAATTTCACCATCGTCCTTCCATCCGAAAGCTGGTCGCCGGCTTCAATTGCTAAGATTGAATTTCTTTCTACTTCCATCACGCGACAGCTTGCTTTAAGAGGATTTCTTCACGGGATGTTTCTTGTGATAAAATCGCCTCCATAAAATTATACCAATAGAAGAGAATTAGCTCTCACAGAAGCGATGAAATGCTGAGCTTGAGGGGGGAAGTTTTTAATATAGCGGAATTTCTGCGCTACGGCGACATTCCTTCAGCGCAGCTGGGAAATTTTTATCCTCGAATTATAAGCATAAGCAAAGTCGGGCAAAACTGGCTACCGTTTTTTGAGCTCATTAGAGCATCTGGACGCTTCGGGACAATATTCTGCACTTGGGTACTTTCAACACAAGTTGCTTCGGTCACAAGGCACTTCAAACCTTGGCAGAAAACTTTATCACTAAGCGATGGGGAAAGATGTCTGAATAGTTTTTGAGTTTTAGGTTTGGTTTTTGACGCTAATTTCATCGCATTTAAGAGGGTTTGCTTCAAATGTTCTCTCTTCAAATATTGAACTTAAGCTAAAATATTTTCTTTCTTTATAATGTGGCTTACTCATACCGTTTGTCTGTAATTTCTTTTCTCTTGTAGATATTGACACCGTAAGCAGCATTGTGTATCGCGACGAATCCTCAAAACCGCAGAGCAATGATGAACTCGACATATCGAAGGCAACCGAAGGGTTTGCTGCAGAACACGTAGCCGTGCGACGCGCCCTGGTTCCACCAAACAATTCTCATCTCACTGCAACATACCGCACATACCGCACATCCACTTGTGTCTCTCTATCTCTAGTCTTTGTTCTGTCTAGAAGAACGCATTTACTCGTAAACTAAACCGGTCCAATAACCCGCCATCTAGCGTAGAATAAATCATTGCGGTAAGGAGGTATTGAAGGTAGCCTAAAAACATGTCCATAACGGGCTCGCTGGTCGGGTACGAGACGGGCGGCGACATCACGATGGGCTCGAAGAAGAACCGATCGCTGCTCAACATCACCGCCACCTCGAACGCCTCCTCCAAGAATTGCCAAAGTCTGAACTCGAGCATATCGCACGGTAGCGTGGTGCTGCCCGGCAACACCTCCGGATCGCTACGGCGCCACGCTCAGCCCCCGATCGCGTCCAGCCCCACGAAGCACCGCCGTCGGCGGCTGCACCTCAACACCCTCTGGTCCATCTGGTACGGCATCCTGGTGACGCTGCTCCAGGGCTACCTGATCGTGCAGGGCACGCACCGGTACATCGGCCTGTCGGCGCTTAGCTGGAAGTACGAGAAGCCCACGACCGAGCTGGACATCCAGATCGTGTTCTGCGGGCTAGTGGTGCTGTTCCTGCCGCTGCTGCTCGCCTCCGCCCTGTTCCGCGTTGGGAACTTGGCCAACGACGGCATGAAGCTGGCGTCGGGCACGAAACTCTGGCAAGGGTCACCGTCCGCCGGCCACGATGGACTCGAGGAGGAAGCTTTCGAAGGCACACTGCGGTAAGTTTCGGAGACTGACTCATACATATTAAAGCCAATTAAATATCCCTAATGCACGCTAAACCTCAAAACAGCACTTGTCAACGCAATTTTCAAGTCAACGTTAATTGTTTTGTTTGCGCAACTTTGCTGATATAGTGTTGTGTGGAGCTGATTCCGATTCATAAATATCAATGAATCTTTGAAAAGAAACAATGAATCTTAACTTTCATGTTGGAGATTCATAAATCTTCAAAGATTAAGAATCTCCAAGTTTCATGACTGAGGAAGGTAAAGACCACAAAACGAAATGAAAATGAAAATGGAAGAGAGGGCCCGTTTATTTGTCACTTGATACAAGCCAGGAAAAATTCATGATGATTTGTAAGGCTTTCGAAAGATTGATTGATTTGGAGATCCGTGAATCGAATCACTCTTTGCAGAAGATTCATCGCTTAACTACCCGTGTGTTTAATTATTACGTTTGCTTTTGGCTTGATGTCTACAAAACAATAAATTGAATTTAATGGATTTGAAAATCTCGTAAAAATGAATTATTTTTCTTTTCTGTTGCATTTTTCTGCAATTATCTGCCATATTTGATTAAATTTGATCACATCCTAGTAATTTTGGGCTAATTTAGGGTTATTTCAAGATCATTCAACACACAGGTCGGTGCAAAGCCTTTTTCTGCTCCACGTTGTTGTGACAGTTGGTTTGAAAAGTGTCAACAATCTAATTAACGATATGAGTAATCGGAAATTTTGGATCACAGTGACCCAGTAGTAGTGGAAAGTGTTTTTCGATGCGAAGTTATGAAATTTTGATCCTGTTGGTCGCCATGATATGGCCTAAATCAATCTACCGAAAGCCTCAACCCCTTATCGAATCCTTATTTAATGAAACATAACAAATTTTACTCGAGTTTAGCTTAGGTACTAGCAGTTTTACTCCTTTTTTCTTGCTAGTCGTAAGAAGTAAACAAAATTCAAATCAAATGTCAAAATTTTTCCCACGGTTTTTTGCTCTTTGCATAGGACGATTCGATCTTGTCTATTAAATAGTCTTGGGTTATTGGGCTATTTTAAAGAAAATTTTAGTCCAGTGCTACTAGGAAGATTTAAAATTCAATTTAATTTTACATGGGATTTCAATTGCTTCCAATCACAACTCTTTCCATTTCAAAGCGAGATAACACCCATAATTGTTATGCCCTCAGTTCCGCTGCATAAGTACACTCTCTACTAGCTACTACATGCTGACTGGTCTCGCCTGGTAGAAACTTATAATTGTATTTATGTTGGCTTTGTTGGATAATTAAGTGAACGTTACGAAAACACAATCTATTCCCGACCGGGCGGCAACAAACACAAGCGGTGCAAGCACAACAATTTCCATTATATTCTCATTACGCAACAGTGGCGTGGAAGCATTGCGCCAGCGATGACTTCCTCAAACACTAACGAATGGTCCCGGTTTCTATAGTCTGTCCTCCTGTCATCGTCGGCCTCAGAGGGTTTGCATATGGAAACTATGGCTTTCCGGAGCAACTCGTGTAGTGCCACGACCTGCGAGTCGTGAAGGCGAGGTAATTGAAATTTTCCAGCACTCGATACGCGTCACCACACTTGAAAGACAGCGCTCGGTGTCGTGGTTCGCGGTGCGAGGGCTCAATAATTGGATACCAGAATTCGGCATCAGTTCAACTACTGTTGCGAAAAGCTTCGACACAACTTTAATTAAAATCCGTCTCGTTCCCTGAACCGAGGGCGCTTCTTGAGAAGAGCAACCACTACAACGTGGAGGATACGTGAAGGTTGGAATCTTCCCGGTTGCTCATCACCAGCGAAGAGTGAACACTCCCGTCAATAGCTCTGTCTGTCTTCGGCAGCTTTTCTAATCCTTCAACCGAGAATGTGTGGGCAACAATACAAACTCCACAAAACATAACCTCGCCGACGTTGAATGGATGCTGTTGGGTGGAATAAATTCACTCTAAAGAAGAATAAACACGCAGTCAGCCTTCACACGACCACGAAGCAGGGTTGCGTTCTTTGTGGAATTTCCTCCACCAAGAACAAGATACGGTTTCCAGTTCCTTCGAGGTTTTGAAGCTAGAGACAAGTCTTTATCCACCGGCATCTGTGCCACTCCCGAAGAAGAATGCCTGCGCTGTGCTAATAACAATGGCAGATGGTTCTTGGGTGATCTTAGTCAGCAGAAAAGATATAAGACAACCACAGGCGCGTTGTGAAGCGACTTCTCGAAACGAACCGGAGGAAAACTATAAATCTAAAGCGAAGCGCGTTCGCCGGTGCTCATCGCATTCGGCGAGTTTGCAGAAGCGGACGGCACGGCCGGAATGGCTAGGGCAAAGCTCAGCGAAATTATTTTTGGATACAGATATTAGAAGATACGCCGTACGACGCCTCGGTGGGAAATAGGTAGATTTATTGCCACATTTCTCGCGCAAATGAGCTTCCTCAGATTTGGAGAATGATTTAAGTTTCCTAAAACTACGCGGAGGCTATAGTTTGGGAATCATATTTTCTCATCAAACCCACCCCCGCTGTTAATAGTTGTTCATCAGAAACTTCATGCCAACGCTCGCTTGCTCTGCTGTCTCACGGCATTGGTAATTTTTCATCGTCATAACACTCTGCTGTTTGTTCAGGATTTTCACTCATTTTCACTCTATCAATCTAATCTCTTCATGCCATTGCCATTCGGTTTGCGCACCATCTATCAAAACCGGCACTGGTGCATCCGTAATTCATGCCACTTGCCACCCCGAGGCTGTTTGCATTTGCAACAGCACTTCCTTTTTGCATCGTTGCTGTCGTTGCTTGCAGGTTGTCAATTGAGGGCAAGATGGGTGCGAACGATAGCAAGATGCACCCTTCTAGAACCTGCTGCATCACTACCTCGCATCAAGACTTATTTATTTCCCTTCGTATCGCTTCGGTACGAAATGCATGTATACAACATTAGCTACCGAAAGACTGGGAAGATAAATTTTTCGTTAGTAATTTCTGATGAAAAGTTATGCAAAGCAGAGTGTGACCATAAATCAAACTAGCGAAAAAGAAATTTCTTCAAAATCAACCAATGACCAAAAGCAAACAATTCGAAACGGGCGTGATATGAAAGAGTTAAAAAGCAAATCGAAAAGTTATTTCAAGACTTCATGGTGCAACATTTATTCTAATAATTTGTTTGTCCTTTTTATTTTTAGCTCACTTTGGATCCACGGAGGACCGACGTCCGCGTTCATACATATCATCACGGCGATCTGTTTGCTGCTGCCTCGCCTGCTCCTGGAGGCCAAAGTTATCGAGAACGGGCTTCTCCCGAGAGGTAAGGTTTCATTATTTCCAATTATTATTTTTCTGAAATAAATATTGGTATTTTTCAACCGCTGGTTGGAAAATGGAGCAAACGAAAACCGTACAATCGAAGCACATCCTTGCTTCCTAGGGTTTCAAAAAATAAAAAAGCCCATTTTCTCATTTTTATCCTCCTCTGGCAAGCTGCTTATTGCAGCGTACCTTTTGACTCGGCAGAAAGTTTTCTTGGCGAGGAAGCAAAATTGATTGCAAGCCAAAGTCGGCCTTGTCGGTGGCGGACGCGATTCCGGGAACGAAACCGAGCCAGCGTGACAGGCTTTCGCCCAAAAGGCTTCGGATGAGAAAAAACGGGAAAGCGAAGGTTTGGTCCTTTGAACCAACACCACCAGACCAGTCAGCTGTTTCACATTTCTATGGCTTTACCCCGTTGGTCCCGGGGTTTATGAAGTAGGAGCAGCATTTTCAAGCCCATTTCCGGCCTTCGTGGAAGTGGATTTCAATAACGCAAAACGATGGGAAAAATGGAAAAAATGGCAGAAAATAAGCGGTACCCTTGAACGTGGGAATTCGAGGCTCGAAATTCAATTACCGAACCGCGGCAAGAGAAGGGATTATGGCAATGGGATCGGCAGCTAATAGGATGCGGAATAACTTAAGCCGCTTGCTACCCACTTTCAGCACTAGTAATCCTTGACCTTGAGTCTCCCAACTTCTTGGGTCAGTTTTTCCCTCGGGTGAGAATTTTCGTACCACCCAAACAATTGATGACGAAAGTTTAGTTTACTTATTACGAACGAACCCTATTTTATGTCACCATTTCCCATATTTCGCCATCCTGTTGAACGCGGGGGGCATGGAAAAAACTTACGTGAAAAACTTTATTAAGTCATCATATAACTCTCGGGCCAATTTTCCGTAAACACATTCCTTCTCGAAAGTACCATCGCCAGCAAAACATCGCAGTCGATAAACAATGCCCTAACAACCAGCATTTCTACTGCATGAAATTGGAAACTCCAATCCCTATATCTCCTTTTCTCTCTCCCTCTATCCCTTTCTTCCGCCTCCCCTCCATCCAAACTCGGTTGGGAAAAGCTAACCACAAACGATTTCACGCTTTTCACGCGCGATGAGGCCCAGCTCCAATTGGCCGGGCGTACTATTTCACCTGCGAAAGTTTCTAATGGAAAAGTTAACTGAAATTAAAGATGACAATAAATAAGCACGAACTAATGTGCAGCTGAAACGCAAGGGAAAACAGTCCCGGAGGGTTCTGGCCTAGCGTCCGTGTTTCCGCTTCGTAGCCAGTATTTTCCCGGATCATTTTACGCTTGGAAAAGGAATGGGACGAATGGTTGAAAATTATCCTCCGGTTTCATTTACGGTAGCCATTGCGAAAGGCTTCCAAAACCCGGAGCTTCCACCCAAAGACCGAGGTGTGCCCGGCCAAGAAAGTTTAATCGGCATACTTGGAAATGCGCGCTGTCCCGGAAGAAGATAGTGCCGAGGGTCGGCGTTCCCTTTCGGATGGGAAACAACGTTTAGTTTGTTTGCCTGTGTAAAATATAATTCCCCAATTTGTTACTTTTCCCTACTTAGCACCCATGCGCTACATTGGGGTGTACTAAATTGTCCTCTTCCCATCCCTTCTCCCAGCTGGGAAGCCGCCTGCAGCAACGTCTTGGGACTTTAAAGCTTTCACGAGATCAGGATTAAATTCCGATCCCTGTGTTTCCCACCTGCAGCGCAGTTTGTTTGAATAATAATTTCTCATTCCGCGGCGAGCTTTTCCTCGTAGGCTCGCAGATGACATGAGAGGTGTAATTCTTCCCTAGATAGCACCGTGCGAAGATGATTTTCCACCGAGCAGCATCGCATGATGTGGGTCCTGTCATGCTTTATTATTGTAATAATTAAATTTCCACCATCCGACCCGACATCGGGATATCGCTCCGTGGCGCAAGCATTTTCCCGCTCGCGCGATGCGCTATGACGGGAAATTAATTGGATTTGGCGGCCGGCGTTTCTGGAGGGTCGCCGTGGTTTATCGCGAGGTTGTTTGGTCAAAGGTTGGCATACTTGCAATGGCAATAATTGGATCTTGTTTTGCACGACAGAAAGAGGAAAAAAGGGAATGCTATAGTGCAGTTCTACTCAAATCCGCTCAACAGGACATTTAGGATATCTATGTTTTAATAAGCTTATAGCTGAGTTAAAATTAAAATCTGTTTTCTATTGATAAAGTCAAGGCCCGCATTAAACTCTAAACACCCATAATTAGCTTATATTGTGTTTATGACACATTCTTACAGGATTTCCTATGAAATTATGTCCTTTGCATAATAGGCACAAACTGGTTGACTTTTGTTCCACTGACACTCTGCGTCGTTTCCACTGGTTGCTATCGAATTGCTACTCAGTCAGCTTGAAGTGAAACTTCGCCCTGCGTCGGGCTTAGTGAACTCTATTTTACATATGCGTCTAATTGGATGTAAACTAGCCGCATCGACTCGCGGTACGATGGAATCTGATACTCTTCCTGCTCAAAAGGGGCAAAGTTACCGCAAATCGGAAACGCTAACTGCGTAGTGCACAGTTACCAACTAGGCCTTTGATCCATAAACGACTCAGAAACGTATTCCCTGGTTATAGGAGTTTGAATGGTTGTTGTATGTTGTTGAATTGGATTGACATGACGGTGGAAAACGGATTGATGTTAATAATTGTTCGAATTTCATTTCAAACATGTTCTGTAAATGTGTCGGGTTTTAAACAATCAGAATTGTGACGGCATATATCGGGATCAAAGTTACTGAAACGCCTCTTCCCAAACATTTCCTTTCGAGTGGATGTTGAATATTTTCTCAGAACATTCACTTCGGGTCTGAGGTTCCGTAAAGTCCCTTGAAATCCCTTTGCTAAATGTTTTCGCTTATCGTTAGGATAACTTTACGTTCTGCTTCCCTTATCTTCGGCACCTGCACCGAACCGCAGGAAACTTTTCACTTCTGGACAGGAAAATCCGTCGAAACAAGACAAGGGAGCGAACATCATCATCATGATTTAGAAATAAGTTTCCATTCCGCCAACCAACATCGTACCCCAATTCGTGCCAATAATGTAAATCCATGTTCTTATCGCACCGAAAACATTGACATTTGAACCGGTTCGAAGTTCCTGCAGCGTGTCCCATTTGGCGTTTTGCTGCGATGCGACTAAAAACACCGTCAAGGGTACCATCTGTGCTCTAATGCCCCGCGCGGACGTGAGTTCCGCTTCCGGGAAGGGTGTTTCTGGGCTTGGAGCATACACTTACTAGAAGGAATTCCGCTACGTGCTTCAGACCAAGCATGTGAGAGAGAGAGGAGAGGCTGTAAGCTGCGGTAGATGCAGGACCCGGTTCACAAGATGTCACAATTGATTTACAACCTTTGGCTTGCCAGAATTTTCCTACTGCAAACCATCAATTGGTTGTTAAGGTTAACTGATTCTGTTTCTCTCTCGATTGCAGACGATATGATTTAGTGTCTCCGCAGTAAAAATGTTGAAAAAGGAAAGCGGACGTCATGCAACTGAAATTTGCAAGAAGGCTGCTGGAAGTTTAAAAGAAGATTACGTTATATGGATTAGTTTCTGTGGCGATTTTCAATGCATTTTAAACAGAGAAAAAATTCTAAGCTGTAGCTAACGTGATATGAAAATGTTAAAGTTCAATATAATAATAAGGAATTACTTACGTCATAGCCAATATTTCCCAAGAAATTGCCCATCATTTTTGTATGTCGTAAAGAAGGAATATTTTCGTATTTTCGCATGTGACAGCATTTTTAACTCCTGCGAAAGCAACCGACTGCTGGCTGTCCCCCGGGGAAATCAACTAGGGGAAACAACTTTTCCCATAAAATACATCACTTGTCGGGAACTTACCAAAGAATCCTCCTAGGAAAACCATCGCGGGGGGCTGGCACGAAAGCGGAAAGGGTTTGGCTAGCAAATAGAAAATCGATACCGTAGGTAGGTTCGAGCGCGCCATGGAGGGGAATGGAAAAGTTGTCCCCGAAAGTGAAACCAAGCGAACAGCCGTAAATTAATAGCTTTTAAACTGTAATTTGCTGGATCTCGCAAAAAAAAGAAGGGCGCCCCTTCGAGGCGACATAACACTAACCTCACCATAGGTCAACGACACTTTGATCGAAGGAGAAAAAGAAGTGTTTACAGATGACAACATGCCCTTCCTTTTTTATCTGTGAAGGAACATAATTTACAGCAGCTACTCACGAGTATTAAGATACTTTCTAGAAAAACATTATTCTTGTTTTAAATTTGGCGAATCAATCATGCTGGTAATAGAGTGACACCTTCAGGTTGATTTTTCCACAATCAGTGGTTGTCCACGGTGTCATTTAAAGGGAGCGTCAGATTGAACTAACGTCGGACGATATTGATATCAGATTTTTAAAGGCATAAAAATCCCTTTTTTTGAATTTTGATATTTTCCACCGATCGAAGAAAAATCCCTCCAATCCGGTGCGGCATGGTAAAGCAAGAGAAAATCGATCACCAACACTAACGAACGACAGCTGTCAAATAGACAGTGCTTCCGGGATGCGCTGATCAGCCGGGATGAAAAGCCCCGAAAGGCATCAGTACTTGCTGCGATTGCGATGAATCTCTAAACGAATTGTCGCAAAAGGAGGAGCCTCAAGCAAAAGAAAAATAGGGAAATGCAAAAGGAAGGAAACCTTTGCATTGATGAAAAATCAAGCCCGCCATAATTGACACGTCTGTCACTTCCGGCGCGCCTGTTCGTGAGATATGTTGGCGTTGAAACGTGCAATAAAGCTAGGACTTCGTAGTTGCAATGAAGTTCATTTTGCTTCAATAGGAGCAACGCTGTAGTTAGTTTGTTAAATTGCACCTTGGTGCGCTTAGATGAAACTATCGATATTCAATCTGCACATTCTTCTACATGCAGGCCAATGCTGTGGAAAATACCTCACGATTTTTCTGTATGTAATTTCACTAGTTTGCAAATTCATTAGGTGAAAACTTTTCCCATCCAGGCAACCACCGCGAGGAGAGCACAGGCTTTCGAAGAAACACAGGAACCTTGTGCTCAGGTGCTTCTGCTCGGTAATAGCTCAGGAAGGCATAATTGTATAAATTTTTCATAGTCTTCCCTCGCAACGAGGTGTAGAAGAAGGAAAACATCACCATACAACCGGCGAAACTATTTTCCAACTTCCATCTAACCGGAGCTTTGCGCTAGAGGAACTTGAAGAAACCTTGAACCGGGCGATGCTTATTTTTCTTCACGCTGTTTTCGTTGGCTGAGAGAAAGTTACGCTATCAGTAAATTTAAATGAGGCTGCAAAACTACCGTTGCATCAACATCACCACCGCCATCAGCAACCACCCACCCCAAAATAGTTTGGACTTCTGAAGGAAATGTAACCTTTCTCCTAAAACAAAGACCCTGTCGTGCGAGATTGAGCTGCCGGCGTCAGACAGACGGAATGTCCTCTAGGGTGCCATACGAGACCGGCAAAACACCAAACAAATACCCGGATCCACCTTCTAGAGTGTGTGTGAGTGGTTTTCGTAACTCACGTACGCTAACTTCCTCGAAAAGGAGTCGACGTGACGAGGGACCAAGAAGGAACTAACCCGCCGGTAGACGGGCGCTTGATTCTGCCGGAAAACCCGGTGTCGGTGTGATAAGAAAACGTCTGCCTGGCTCCGACGGGATGCCGGTTGATGTGCGCTACACAGGTAAATGACATACTCACGCAGGCAAAAAGTGGCATAACGTACACAGCTCTAACCGAAAACCAACTTCCCCGGGCGGAATATATTGTGACTTCCCGAAATACTTGGCAAGCCGACATGTTTGCCTACTTTTCACATTTCTCAATGGAAAGCGGAGGGAAAACGAATTTATGTAACAAAGCGGCATTTGTTTTACCGAGGAGGAAACCAGCCTAACATATTGCGAAACTTTTAGATGCATTATTTTTGTGTAAGTTACAGACAAGAGCAAAGATAAGTTGAAATGTGTTTTTAGTTGTGTCCAAAAATACAGTGAAACAATTTATACTGCAAGTGGCATTGCTCGAAGTATCAAATAACGCATAAATATTGTGGATGGTTTATGCCTTAAGAGAGTTTTGATTTGATAATCTTTCAAAACAAACAATTTCCTAACAATTTTCTTTGCAATTCCTTTGATAACATGTTAGTCGATACCTTTTGTGTTGTATTTGCTTGCCTCTCATTTCCCTCGATTCGATAAACTATTGGCCTTATAAAATTGCTCCCAGCATCGAGATAAAATGACATGATTCGGTTGAAGAAAATTGAAAAATTGAATCCATATTTTCCCACTCACCCATCGCGCGGGAAAACGGCGTCAGGGTCGTTGACGAAACTCGGAGACCTTTTCCACCCGAGCGAGTGTGGGAAACTCCTTAAGTTTGCCATGGTTTTTCCTACAAACACCTCGCCGGAAAAAAGGGGGAAACAGCCGTAGGAAAAACAAGCCGCCCCCTATAATGTGGCCTGTTTGGGGTCGACGTAAACCTCCCTCCTCCAGCGTCCATCAAAAGGGTGTTCGTAGGGAATGGACATTTGGGCATTATTTGCCTAACCCCAATCCCCCCGAGCGATCCAATCTTCGTCAACATTTGGGAAGATATTTTCATACGCTGCCCGCCTCCCGCCCGCCTCCTTTCGTATGCCACGGGTTCACCGTAGGTTCATAATCGTAAACGTAACTCAACCGGAGAAAAGTACACACCAAATTGATTTTTCTCTTTCCTCACGGTTGTTGAACTCCGTCGGGCCTTATGGTAAAACGAGGGATTTTCCCTTTTTTTCGCAACACTCAGCGGAACGGCTAACCCTTTCGTCCCCAGCAGGGATGGGGTTTTCCGAGAGGCGTCCGATAAGACGCTCCATTGAGTGATGAATTTGCTGGGGTGGAATAACACGACATCTATCTTGGTGGGAGGCAAGAGACGGGCATAAATCAATGGGGATGGCCGAAAAAAGGGACAAACTAAGATAGCATCTCAAACCTATGCCTCCTACAGATGAAAATCTACCCAAAAGTAATCGAACAACCCCAAATAAATGTGTCCAGAACGGAAGTTTATGGTAATTGTCGAATAATTATTTGAATCGGTTTAAGTAAATCCTCCAACGGAAATTGGCCTTGCAGACCTTCAGAAGTTAATCTCTGCTGTCAAACATAACCGACCATTGTTGCAGATTGCCTCGTAACTCATCTACACCTACCGGATCGCACGGTATAAATCAAAAACAGTGCACTCCAACGCACTTCTGCCTTATAGCTACTTCCAGTTAACAAATCGATTCCGCTTCAGACAGACGCCGAGTCACCGATTAACGCTCTGTTTAAGTCAGTTGAAGCAACTTTGTTAATGCCACGTAATGCAAACACCTGCAGCATTGGGCGGTAATTTACGCGTTCATGAACGGTTTGCAACGGGCCAGTGAAGCGATGATAAACGTTTTCAATTATAAATGCCATCATGCGGCTCGCTTTTCCAACCCAAAGGCAAAGGATGGCCATTTCTTGGGTGTGCAACAGCGACGATCCAACGGTACATAATTGCACTTCGGAGAAACAAACATGGGATGGCTTCTGTTTTCATTTGCATTTAACGTTCGTAGGTGTTGGAGCCATAGGAAGAACGAATGGATCGAATAGTTTGTGGAGTCTGGTAGTGTTATTCAAAACAAATGTATTGTATCTGGTAAATATTTCGGCAATTATGATAGAGATACAGCTTAAATGACAAGGAATATCTCAAAACCGTACCGACTGTTCCATTTGTTTGATGATCCATACAACAACATACTTCTATATAAATTAAAAATTTCCAAAGAACTGAATACAAACGAACTTATCAGCTTTTAGCTGAGGGAAAGCTCACCCAAAATCAATTGGATTTCAAGTGAAAAATTTCTCCCGATACGTTTCAATCAACCCCTTCCTTTGATTCAGTTATGTTGTCCGGTAAAGGATTATACGCAGGTAGGCCTATAAATCCATTTTACCTCCGTTAAATGGCTCGTCCGTTGGAAAATCTTCCCGGGCGAGATAATCTTCCCGAAGCAATAATCTCCCCCAAATGCCGGCGAAACCCATCCACAGCTGAATACATGTACACTCAGACACACATGAAATTGCCACCATCGTCCAGAAGATAAGCCCCATCGTACCTTGGTGACCGATAAACCCCGAACAATCACCCTCCGGGGCGCACAATTTTCCGGACTGCGCCCTTCGTTCGGTTTGGGGGGGGGGATGGAATTTGCATAACTAATGATGCCTTTCTGACTCCGGTCCGGCGGGTTTCTTCCCCAACCGGTTAACTGGAGCATACGGGACGGGAGCCGCCAGTCCGGACATACGCTCCTCGATGTTGGATACCACATACCTGGACGACATACGATCCGATGTTATTCAAATTTCAAGCCGTTGAAATTGGAACATAAAATAAGCACCCCAATCGCGGGCAGGTGGAGGTCAACCGGGGTCGAGGTAGGCTTATGGTCCCGTGTGAGACATAATGAGTACGACAACGATGATGATGGGATTGTTTCTAGAGATCAATCTTTTGCCGTGTTGTGTTCCACACTCACAGCTTTTTAGGGTCGGATCCTATCCAGGATCACTCCGGATTGAAAAGGGTACAAAAGTGGTTGGTCGACTACGAAACAACAAGGTGAGGTGCAATAAATAGAGCATGTTCTGTAATGGAAATGCTTGTAACCACCGTGATTATGCTGTGGGAATGCCAGGTTGACATTAAAATCCAGTTTGATCTTCTCAGAACACACTTTGGCTTATGTCTGATGACATGTCACATGAAATGAGTTGAGCGTTTGAATAAAACTTCACAACAAAACATTTAGTCCTTCGATGATAATTCCCTAAACATAAATTTAGAGCGCGAAACAAATAAAGGATCATACATTTTTTCCTAAGTCAAATTGTTTTCTAAACTCAATTAGAAGATTGATTTTCAAGGTTAGGGCTTTCCCTGAGGTTCGCTGCTTTGCCTTCAATGTCTAACAGTTCATTTGCATAATACTGCCGGATCACTTTTGACCAAATTGTTTAGCAAACTGAATACATTATAAGCAGCAATGGCAGTGAATGTTTGGCGTGGAAAACCCGGATCGACAATTTGCCTACCGCGTCCTCAGCATTGCTCGCGCCCTTGAAGCTTCATTGTGCTCTGTCTGAACAAAGGCGAACAGAATCGATTGCTTCCCGGAAGACTTACGACAACATTTTCCCATCTTAAGCCTGTTATCTTCTTCCCGGCCCTGGGATGAAATGAGAAAAAAGGCGAGCGACACGGAATTGAATCATTCAATCGGACAACATCAACATTTAGAAGCATTCACGGTGAAGGCTTTTCTCATTTCTTTTCATTGTGATGGTTCAACCGAACAGTTGAACGAAGGAAAGGAAGGAATAAAACAAAATTGAAAATGTGCCAGAAAAATGTAAACTATCTGTCGCCATGTCCAACCCGGGAAACACAAACACACACACACACAACCCGGGTAGCAGGAAAAACTTATCCAACGGCCAATCGAAGGATAACGGGATAAAAGGCAATGATCCAATTTGGAAACCGACGTGGAATGGAGGCGGCTTCCTTCTCCTGCCCTTTGTCCGGGAAATGGAAAATAGAGGATAAATCGAAATGAACACCATAAGCGAGGCAAAACAAAATAACACAAACGAGAAAATGAACCTTCACCCAAGGGACGCGGGCTCAATGTTCCTTTCATTTACCTTTTTCATCCTTGTTTTGTCCCACATCTGCATCCTTCGGGATTCTTCAGGCGGATTATGTCTTATCAGTACTGGTGTTATTAGTATTGTTGTGTTTTGTTTTTCTCGACTAGGCCAAAGTTTTTCACTTCTCGAGTTCGTGGCTGGGTTCTTCTTCTGTTGGATTTTCCACACCCAATGTTTGTGGATGACAATTTCTCATTGAAGCCTCATTCAGGCCGCGCTACAAAACAATCTTATTGTTTTACCATGCTCCTTGTACATTGTGTTCCATCGTGATCAATTTTTTGGGCTTCGTTTTTTCTTTGTACTAAATTGTTTTTCAATCCTTGAATATTTTCGCACTCCCTGTTTTCGTCTTACCTTCTTCTATTTTCGACGATTAAGTTAGTTTTCCATTCTTCTTATTCAAATTTCACCAAGCCAGAAAATTAAGCGTTTCTTAAACGATAGGACCAACACCATCTTATTCGTATATTTTCACCCACCCTTGCAAACGATTAGCAGCAAATGGCTAAGCGTAAGGAAGAAACATCACAAAGACAAAATGATTATAATTCGATGGATTTGAAGGCTATGGAGCGAGTATCAAATGAAACCCCGAGCGAACAAACGGGAAATGAATAAAGAAAAACTTCTTCATTCACTTTTCCACATGAAACTTCCTGCTTCGGTCGTTACCGTTTCGCGCCGAGCGTTGGCGGTTGGTATTATTTTCTAATGGTGCCATAATTGTATTTTCCACAGACATTTTAGCTCATTTTACTTCCGCTTCCACCGGTCGCCTCGCTCGATCGTGGTGATAAGAAAACGTTCCTCTAGCAGATTCCGTTAGAGTGCCGCAAAGGTGGGAAATCTTTGCTCCCTCTCCCCGGGCTCCGAATGCACATCTCCGCAAACCGCCCTCTGCGTGTCCTTTGCCACTTGATTGCGGTATTTTGTCTGCTTTTGTGGGAAAAAGTAGAAAGTGCTTTCCTGTGGCAAACGGAACTTCGTTCCCTTCCGCTTTTATCCGCCGCATGGAAGTTGCTTCAAATGCAAATAACTGTGGTGCCAACGCTGCACTTTGTAGGAAACTTTGTTTCCGCTTTGTTGCTCCATTCTTTTCGTTGGAAGGATCTTCTTTATATTTATGCACGACTAATGGCACACTGCTGAAACACAATCATAAACATTTCTTCGCTCGATTATTCTGTTAGCTCGGTGGGGTAGAAGGTACAGTCCACTAAATTTATCTTTGAGTCCATTTGTATGTTCATATTTTTTCCTCGTTTATGATTCAATTGGGGTTTATGATAAAAAAACATTGGTGAACATTTAATAGTCATTATGTGCTCTTTCCCTACTTCTATTCTTTTACTTCGTACTATAAAATAGTTCTCAGTAATAAAATTAGTTTGAGCAGCTCCATAAAGTTATGTTTACATCCGCAAGAAGCAAAGCAAGCAAATAAAACCCTACCGAGAGTTATTACAATAATGTTTTAATTAAAAACGATCTCATCCCATGTACATCATCCCACCGAGCTGGAATCGATTGAAATTCCTTCCCTTCGCTCAGTCTAGTTACACGAGTTTATTAACGCTTAAAACAATTCCAGGAGAGAATGGTTAGCAAACGGCATTATCAAAAGTTTTCCGAAAACATTTCCCCACCATCCAAGCTTTCGTTATTGGATCGTTTTCATTTTCATATCCTGTACGGCCTGCAAGCCCGCCGGATGCTGTAGAAGGAAGTGAGTTTTTGAGGACAAACATTTTGAGGCGATGTTTTAAATTGTTCACTGGCGCAATTATACCTCACCCATCCTCAGCTTTCGCTTCGCCTCCATTTAGGCACCCTTTCTACGAGGATCTCCTTGCTCCCAGGGGGGATGGTTTGTGCTAATACCATGTCCAATCATCAACTCGGTGAGCCTTTAACGTCTTCGGTGACACACGCAGTTGTCACGCGCTCGTTCCAAAATTTTCAACAAGAAACAACGGAGGCGGCAGCTGCTCCCGAAATTCATCCCGAAAATCCCATTCCTCCCGGACTCGTTTTTCCAAGAAAGCCATAAAGTTTTGCCAACACTAACAAGATTCCCCCGGCGGCACCGGGAGGAGATTAAGATGGGCTCAGGATAACACCGCCGGCCCCCCTTCGCGCTCGGCCACTTCAGATAAACAGAATGGAAATAAACAACTCCTTTTACGTCTTAAGTCCTGCTTATCGTTCGCCTATCGCCCGAAGGGAAACCAACATTCTTCACGACATCATGGCAACCGTACCGTCCAGGTTTCGGCCCCAAGCCTTCCCTTACGACCACCTCGTCCCAGTGTGTGTGTGTGTATGCGGGGTAAAGCGGCACGATTTTTATGGACGGTTGTCCTTTCCCGGACATCACCCAACAAACACTCAAACCGTTCCGCACTGGGGAACCTTCCTGGCGTGCAATCAAATTAAACTTATTCCGTTTTACGAAAAAGAAACTTACAATCTGGAAAAGTCAGAAAAATGTAACAAATAGAGCAACTGTTGGGGAAATCGGAAGAGGAAACTGATTACGCTTCGGTGCCGCAGGAAGGAACAATGGCCATATAAATGGCCCTGCCCTTTGATTTACGGTCGATCCGCCTCAGCATCACCGCCATCGGAAAAACTTTATTCGTTCAAGCAGTGTGTATGTGCAGCTCTTATCACGACATACCCTTCCCATTGTGTGTTGCCACAATGAGATTGCTTATGGGACATATTCAGAGGCGGATCAATCCATTGCGGGGCCCCACGCGGTGGGATTATCGGGGGCCCTCGAGACCGCTCCATTACACTAAATGTTTCAGTTCCATAAAATTTTGTAATTTTTCAAATATCAGAAATAAACTCCAACATTTATGAGAAACTGTACTTAACTTAACTTAATTTATTTTAGTTCATAAACTTAATACATTTTATTTAACTAACTTATATAAATTTTCTTCTCGCTTTTTTTTTTGCAAACTCTTGAATAATTTCATCGGTATTCATTTGATTAAGAAATTCATGCTCAATGTAAATTATAGATAAATTATTTAGCCTACTTTCTCCTAACGTACTTCTAATTTTTTATTCTTTTCATCGAAGAAAATGATCTCTCTCCAGTGGCGTTAGATATGGGAAGAGTTAAAAATATTTTTAACAATGTTTCTACGCTAGGGAATGTGCACGACATTTCC
>KE524645.1:51568-62224 GCA_000441895.2 Anopheles sinensis | reverse complement strand
ATCTCTTTACGAGCTTAAAGTGTCAGAAAATGTGGCTTTCGCCTGACGTCCGTAACCTTTCCGCAGCGTTACTACTTATCGTCGCCGGGAGTGGGAGGATTTGGATGCTTCCCAGCCGGATCCGGTTTTACCTTTTGTCGCACTCGCCTCTTTTTTCTTTCCTACACCGGTTTTTCCCGGAGTCGGCCTAAGTACACTTGAGACTACCTACCACGCTTCCCATCAGCCCCTCCCATTACCACCGTTTGTGTGCAACACGATTTAAAGACCCGCACACACAACCCAACCCTCGCATCTCGAAGGGATGGCTCATCCTACGCGTTGCTGCAGCGAAGAAATAACACCCCCCTTCCCTGTGGTAGACTTTTCCGGTAGGCTTTTCCGGCGCACTGAGCCGCGTGAAAAGCAACAACGAGTGAATGAGCTCACTTCACACCTTCCTGCCGCGTGCAGAGGCGGTTTTTTCCGTGGGCTCGAAATGCTGCAGGCGACTGTTGTTCCCCGGAGCCCCGACAAGTCAAGACTAACTTTTCGCGGAACCGAGTAATTAGATAACGGGATAAACGCGGGATAAGTCAATCCGCGTTCGCCACGCTTTCCACTGGCAAGTGAGCGACGAGAAAAACTGGGCTGTTTTCTACGTCACTCCGTTTTTCTGTTGTTGCCGGGGGAAATGGATACCGTTTCAGGGCTGTTTGGTTGAGCCATCGTTTTATCAAAGGCTTTCCATCTTCAAAGGCAACCATGGATGGGTTGTTCGCTTATCCCTTTCTTAAGCGTTTTGCAATAGAAAGGAATTAAGTTAAAACGATTCTTTAGTAGCTGGATATAAACCTAATTCAATCATTTCTTTACAACTCAACATGTGATTACATTTCAAGTTCTGTATTCTCAGAGAAGCAAGAAGTTATCCTATAATGTTCACATTTTTTTTGTTTATTAATTCATTTATTTACTTATTAACTTACCATATATTTACCGAATATATGCTAAGACACAGAGAACTTATTGTCGTGGGTTGTTTCTTTTGAAAAAGGCTCTACGTTTATCTCCGCTAAACAAGAAATTCAGCAGGGAAAAAACCAACGAAACATTCCAGTCAATCATGTTCCATAAAACTTATAATTGAATCCTGCTGGATTCTTTTCTTTCGTCTATTTTTCTTTTCTCTGTTCAAGTAATTTCTTGGTTTGTTTCGACATGGGAAACTTTACCACCATAACCTGACAAACGCAATACCGTGCAGGTAGTTGAGATATGTTGTCTACAGACAGATTTTCTTGCTCTTCTACCAAAGATGGCCATCGTTTTCCAAGTAACAGGGTGGATTATTCTATTGTTTTGATAGATGTTAACAAAATGTATAAGTTCAATTTCTTGCAGAGAGCTCCACGGGCAAAACATTGTAGGTGCGTAACGCTTGTTGCACTTTGCCGAACTACAGCTGTCAATTGCAAGCGACCTACGTAAGATTCTTTAAGCCTCTGTTGGTTTCTTAGTGCTTGTTCCCCCTCATTGCCTCTGTTTGGTCCTCACTCAGGCGGGCATTAAAGGGTATACTTCACATTGCGTTCGCTCTCCTGCCGATGTCGGGATGCCGCCAGGACACGGTGACGTCTTTTCGAGTGCCCTTCTGCCTACACCCGGCGGCTCTGAAGGAGCTTTCGAGTAACACGACTGCGGGTCGGCCTCTGCGAAGAAAAAAAAGCCAGGCAAGGCACTTGTGTCGGTTGGTTGAGACTTTGTTTATGCTCTCCGCGATCTATCACCAATCCGTTCGTTGAGCGGCGCGTATACCAGGAGGCGGGTGAGGTTCATTTTTAACTTCTTCGGCTTAAGAAGAGCACCCTCATTCTAGCTTTTGCTTCGTTTTGGTGTGTCTTACTTTTTTTTATTTTCAACTTGTGATCCTTTGAGAAAGTTTTGCATCATGCAAATAACAGGCAATGGTTGAAGTGAAACCTACACCAATGCTCCTTTTTGGCGTTATGAAACTGTTGCAATAAACCAACCGTTAACAAGTGAATGTTGGTATGGAGGGTCTCTTCACAGCCTTTATTTTGTACTAAGTGTTAAAAAAAGGAAGGATCATAATTTGGAAGAAAAGGTTTTTGTTGCTTTGTTTCTATTCCCCAATGTAGCAAAAAAGTTGGCAATAGGAAAGACGCGTAATTGCTTGCTTAAATGTGAAGCGGCAGGAAGCGATAAAAAATATATCAAAGGATTCTTGACACTTTTAGGACGTGCCAAATTTCTTTCTTTCTGCGAAACGCATGATGAGGGTAATTCTGTGAGGAATGTACTTTTTGTTTGTCATAATTTTGAGACTTTTTGTTAGCTTTTTGTTCGTTCGCCAACATTCCAACCAATTCTGCCGAACCTGTTAACAACTTTTACGAGCGCCTATGAAGTTAATTCAATAATTAATAGGCTTTTGATAAACTTTTATTTAAGGTTATTAAATCGTGCTCTTTGCATGTTTTTTACTTTGTTAAATGTAATGCTCAGCTCTAGGATAACGTGTTTGTCGCTAAGAAAAGTTGACTTGATCGTTTTGGAAGAAAATGTTTAAAATATTCACAATGTTTCATTGTGAACAAACACATATTTCATGCTACCACCACATTCAGCTCTTCGGCGGAAATAGCTTTTCTCGTAAATAATGCATCATTGATTGTGCCACAAAAACTTCAAACCAACATCCGTCGTACAGTGACAAAGAAAATTCTACCCAACAAGGATTCCTGCTTTGTTTTAAACCACCGAAAACAGATTACAGAACCCCTAAGTCATCCTGTCGTCATTCGAAAGCCCTTCGACTTGTTCATTGGGTGAGGATTTAAGCTCCATTTGCATTACAAATTAATTTTAAACTATTCCTCCACGCTTTTCTGGCACAATCTTCGGTGATCCGTCCTTCCAGAATTTCAGGTCCTGAAAGATTGACGAATTTTCCCATGGAGTGAGTCAATAAGAAAATCAATTTTTCATGGTTGAAGTCAAACCATACGCTTCTTTTTCAACTAGTACCGTATTTGGATAGAAAATTTCATGTATTTGAAGAAGTTTGATTTCAATATAGTATAAACGAATATGAAATTGTATATTTTTGGAAGCGGCTAATCACAAGGATACCCTATCCTATATTTTACTTATTTTTTAATTTACAATATTGAAATGTGCACTCAACAGTCAAGGAAGAATCACGACTAAAGGATACACCTCTTTCCCGTTTCAAATAATTTACCCCACCTGCCCCATCCCCTGACCGTTTAGGATTCTTCGAAGAAGTGAAGCAGTTTATCCAACCGTACTGCAAAGGACAATCGAGCGAACAAGAGGCATCATTAAAATCTGTTTAAGATGACAATGGTGAAAGTAAATTCAATTTCACTAAAGACCGTGACAGTCCTTGCGCTCGTCCTCCGGCTTATTGTTGTTCCTCCAAGGGTTCGTTCTCTTTTAAGTCGACGCACCAGAGATCAGCGGAATCATGTCGATTGAGGAAGCATTTGTTCCGCCGGTTTGCACCATTCGGTCGCCGCTCTACAACCAGATTGGCAGCGTTTACCTTGCGCACAAGTGCGGAAAGACAGATTTTTACATTCAACCAGAAACACTGCACACTTGCAGCAACAGCAAGGCAACGATGGGGAAAAACAAACGTGAGGAACGCGAGTATCTGGCGCGGATGCTGGCGAAAGGAAAGCGTGGGCAAAGCATCCTGTGCCTGTGAAATTTATTCCATCCGTCACGGTGTCTGTACCATTTCCCTCTCGGCAAGACGTAACGTTAGGGAAAAATGCCACCTTGGGACTGCACGTGACGTTAACCCCGAGTCCCCGGGCCCTTCGCACTAGAAAGCCAACCGTTGTTTCGAGCTTGGCTTCAACCGAAAAAAAAGAATCGAGTAAAATGTGCCTTGTTTACCCTGCCCTGTAAACTCCTTCAGGAATCGCACCATTCCCACGCCGTGCCGGAGCCGGTAGCAACGTTGTTCGGCAGCAAGTCATGTTATTGTTTGTGTTTATTCACCATCTGTATATCCGTTAGTTAGTACGTAAGGAGTATTGAAACGAAGGAGTTTTGAGGATGTTTGCAGGGGAAGGAACAACAACACGAGCGAACGTGTTACGTTAAGCTAGTGAACATTTAAATGTCGAGCGGCTCCGTGGGGAAACAGCTGTACAGTGAAATGCTGTTGGGAAAATTCACACCCTGTTACGTGTTGGCCCAAAACCCATCCAAACGGTATAAAATTGATTCATAGTGTATGCTTTCTTAAACTTGAGCAATTTAAGGTGCACAAGTATTCAGTTTTAAAGACAAATTTTATGCGAATAGTAGATTCAATGTCAATAATTGTAATTATTTTTCATGGTTCATGGTGTGCTTGACAAAATGGAATTCATTTGCACGGAAATTCCTTGATTTCCAACTCACGATGGAGACGCCTGGTGCCCCACGTGTTTGCTTCGTGCTGATTGATTTTCTGGTCGCTTCGGGGACTCAAATATTGAACGAAGAGGAATGATCCAGCATACAAACGCGCACACCAATCGGTTCAAGCAATGATTCCAGCCACAAAATCTGTCTCCCACGAAAGCATGGTCGAATAACTCTGCATTAAGAAAATTACGTATCTCTCACCCTGCAACCGATCGTTAATTTTACGATAAACGGGAAAAACAGGGGGGACGAAAGATGGTGGTGCGAAGCGTTGTAATTCTGGAAGCCTGAGAAATAGACTACCTACCCCCATCTGACCACAACTTTCATCCCCTTTCGTCTGCGCTTAATCAGAAATAGATCAGCTTTAATTGCTATCATTCCCAGCATCCCTGGGTCGTCGAAGGAAATGGACTGAAGCTGTTCTCACACCATGAAAACGGTAGCCCGGAAATAGTTTCCATCCCTCTTCGTTATCCTTTCTTCCTCTCTGCATGCTTTTTCCCGCATGAATACCGAAGCACGCCAAATGGCCAAAGTCGAGGGAAGATCCAGCAGATTGAGACATAAAGCAACTGCTAGCAGCTCGGGAGTAGGTATGGTTTTTGGAGAAAGGAAGGGATAGATAACTTCGCTTGGTCGAAAGATTGCGAGGGATGTGTTTGGTCGGAAGAGAGCCGGAACATAATGACCGGCAGGCCAACGGCAGGTTTTACAAAAGTGTGAGGACCGGAAGGCATAAAAATTAAATTGAATTTAATCCCGTTACTTCTTTACGGTTGGATCCTGAGGATCCAGAGACAGTCAGTCACCCCAGACAGAGACATCCCTGTGGAATTAAATTCTGGTCACTGGACAACGACATTAATAATCACTAGTGGTTTGACCTTTTGATCTTATGTTTGTCGGTTTAATTGTGTGAAACTCAATCTTTATTCAATCCAAACCCAGCAGCAATTTATTGTAAAAGAATCATACCCAAAAACGCAATTATTTACTCAATTTCAGATAATTATCACGCATTATTTCATCAATGTCTGTTCAAACTATCTATTGCTTGCACAATTTTATAGCACTCCAAATGGGTCGAGTTTGATCAGTTACATGTATCATGATGGCCTTTTCTTGGAAATATCCTTAAAAGCATTTTTCCTTCCTTTCGTCACGTAAGCTCTCAACTACGAACAAGTTTCTGACGAACAAAGTTGCACTAACCACTATTACCACCAACGAACAGACCAGGTCGAATCAGATGAAGTGCTCTCGCTGGTCGCTGGTGACCTGGTTAACCGATTTTCCCAGCGGAAAACATGGCGCCATATTTCACCTAATGGCAAACGAACCATAAAACTAGCTCGCTGCTAAATGGCGCCGGAGAAAAATGGTTCCTTCTCGTATCGAGAAAAAAGAAGTACACGTCTTCACCTGCGCTACAATGTTTCCTTCTTGTTGATTTCCTTCGACTTTGGCTTTCCAGGAAGGAAAATCGAACCCACGAGTGGAAAACCGTCCCGGTAATCGACTTCCGCTCGAAATGGCCACAATACAAACTTTGCTTGTTCGAGTGACCGTGCGATGCATTTCCCGTTCAAACCGATGCGTTTCCATTGTGCTCGGGTGACAAAGTGCATTCTCCACCCCCTCCCTCTTCCCTTAAGGGTGGACGAGCGTAATAAAAATTGCACAAGAAGCAGCAGGAAGAGCGTATTGCATGTTGCAAAGAAGGTTACAAAGAGAGCTTCGTCTCCTAACTCTCCTAAACTGTGGAAGGGGAAGGATTTTCTTTCGCAAGAATGTAAACAAAAAGACGGGAAAAACTGCAACTGCACGAAGCGGGAAGTAAAACTGAAGTTTCATAGCCCATTTCCTGCAGGCAATGTTCCTGTTTCATGCTCGGGCTGCGTGGCACGTAAGCTGCCGTTTGCTACGCTTTAGCCGTTGGGCGAAAAGCCACTAAAAGCTTGTATCGTTCACCCGACAATCGGATTGGTAACGAACACCGAACGTTCGGGACGGGTGCAACCGAATCTGATTGTGGTTCCGGGTGCTAAACAAACAAAATTGGAAAGAGCTGCGAACGAAAATGTTGTAACACTTTACCGGTGGAAGTGGAAAACGTTGTCCAGCAAAAAGTCAACCAGTTTAAATGGGAGGTCATTGGACACAAATGAAACAAAATGTTATGTGTTGAACGCGTGGAGTGCGTTTAACCCCTTCATTTTAACATTTTTATCTTTCGTAGTTGCCTTTTTAATTCTTTTTTGGATCGAATTTTGTTCACAAGGCCAAAAACCTCTTTTAGATCCAACTTAAAAACGTTATCAGACCAACAGGAAAAAACATTTTAGCCCTTTTATAAGGGCTTTAATAATTAAGTCTTTCGGAGTGGATAGTTGAAAATCGAATATGCCCATAACCCGTTCGAGTAGAAAACATGATGAACCAAACAAAAAAAACACACGGAAGGTAATTAAGCTGATTATTTTCCTTCAGTCCATCTCAGTTCGCCATTGAACCCTTCAGCCGCATCTTTGCACAGGTGAAAGCAATGAAAACCAGTCAACTTTTCAACTCGTACCCAATCAGACCTGATCGACAAACTGTCGGACCTCGGGCTCGCCGACGAAGGATCAAGAATCCACCGGTGCCACCCGCTCCCGTCCAAGGAACCGCATCGCCGGCTCTGGGAAGTACGGTTTTCCGGAGATGATACTAAAACCCTCACTCCACTCCCATTTCGAAACGGTGCGTCTCGCGGAAACAGCGCAGCGGAAAAATGTAATTAGCACTAATGACTTCGATTCACATTATTGCACTCCACTGGACATCGCACGGGGCAGGTGGTGTGCGTTGGTGGGCGGAAGTAACGCGAACTTCAAGCTCAGTCCCGGCTGCGTTTTATCACTCGCCGGAAAATGGTGGAAGCGTTTCTCGTTTTTTTTTTTTATTTTGTTTTTATTCTTCTAAACGAATTTTTCTCATGCGTTCGCTTTTGGTGTGCAGACGATGAAACACGGAGCACTAAATGCACGAGAAAAATTGTGTGCAGAGTCGAACGGATAAAAGAGGTCCTAGTTGGAGAAGGAAAAATAAATGGAAGAAAGGAACACTATCTCCACGAACGATGGATGATTGCAAATGATTTAACCCTCGTCGCTACATGACATGATGATGGAGATCAGTTGAAATAAATGAAACGTTATGCAAAGCTGCACCTTTTAACTTTAAATCAAAGTAAAAATTGATTATTTCTGTAACTGCTAACTACATTAATTGAACATAATACTAAATATAAAATCACTTCTACTTGTATACACCAAATACATAATCGGAAAATGGTAAAATAGTTTGTATTATCCCACACGTGACGTACGTCTTTGAAGCCTAAATCATTTAAAAACCAACACATCACTTCCCGCATCGATTCCTTTCCAAAACGATCTCTTCCGCTTGACGGCCAGCAAATTAATAATCAGGTAACATCGATATTTTCTTGGAAAACTCGTTCAGCTTAGTCATGCTTCGGAGAACCCTAGAGAAGAAACTGTAACCCACTGGCGGAAGTATTCTCCATCGCCATAAACAGGGAGAGCTGCTAATCATGTCAGCTTCCGGTTCGATGCGTTGGCGAAAAGAAATGACGATTTTAACGAAATGTGTGGACAGGGATTCTCATCTTATCTTACCTTCTTTATTCGGCTTAATTTAACTAATAATAATTAAATGCATCCGACATGGGTAAAATATAACGCCGGAAGGTAACTTTTCACATCGTTACTGTCGCCTTACAAAACCGGGGACATAATCAAGTGCAAGCAGGCTTAAAGATGTAAGGACAACGACAAACGTTAGAAAAAAAAGACTATGAAGAAACAAAGTACGGAAGGATTTGCAAAAAGTGTGATAAAGTTAAAGGGGGGAAAGATTTTCTTTGAAATGAAAAAGTATTAAAAGAACGTTGCAAAAAGCGTACTAGAAAAGAACGTAAGAGAGAAATTGACAAAGAAATGTTCACCCTCGCAGCTATTTTCGTACCCACTTTATGAACAGTAACAAACGAACAATAAAATCATGCTGACTACCATTCTCTTGCCGTTCCCAAACCGGAAGCAAATGTCCATACCAGTTCGTTAAACAGTGTTGCCAAGTTGACGTTTAATTAATCACGTTTCTTTTTAGCTTTCGGGTGGTTCTTTTTTCGCTCTTCGGCGGTGCGTCCGGCCGTTTTAAAACGGCTTCTTGGCTAAAAGTTTGCAGCCTTTCGGCTGTTTCTCTTTTGCGAATGGTAGCTTCTGGACACTTCCATTCAGTCGAACACCAGCCCTTAGGGTACGGCACGTCGTAAGCTTCCACGGGGCCGGCCTAAAGATGGTGATTAGATGGACAGAGTGTAACAATGCGGAAGGAAGAAAAACTGCTCCAACAGCTGAATGGGATGGCTTGAGAAAATTGCACTTCTATCAGTCCAAGCCGGTTCGGCTTCGTTCGAAACGATGGAAACCCTGGGGCGGTTTTGATTACTTTTCACTTTCACGCTTTCTGGACTGTTTAGCGTCAAGCCGAACGATTAGAAGCTTCTGGTCGGCCGTAAAAGCACGGGAAAACTGGAGCATTGGGTTTGTGGCGGCCTAAAATTAAAATGAAAGTCTCACGAGCTCGATGTTACACAACTCTTCGCTCGAGGGTTTTTTTTCTGTTCCGTTCAATTTTTACCACTTCTGTGTTATATTACTGCTTTTCCTGGTTAACGAAGCGAAGAATCAGTATTGTTTACAATCGTTTTGTACGGTCTCTCATCGCGTTTCATACATCAATATTGTGTTGTTATTGGACTTAAAACAATTCCCTGCCGAGTCCTTATGACCGTAATTAACGTAATTGTAATTCCTCATCCATCAAAAGCTCTGACGAAGCTTCACTAAAAGCAACCGTAATGGACTCATCTGGTGCCATTGATCCAAAGTGGTCTACTTTCCGGAATAGCTTTTTACGATAATCCTCGAAACCCCACTAAAGGTAAACAAGACTCCGGCGTGGCACTCGATGTGATCCATCCGGGCCAAACAAAGTTCGGAATAATTTGCAACCCGCACGTAAGCGAGCCCAGGAGTGTCGGATTGATTTTTTGCTATTCTGGGACCACCGGGTTAGAGCTAACGGTGAAAGCCCGACACCGGTCAAATATTGACTCTCCACTTCATAAGCCTTCATTTACACATTCGATCATCAAAGTTCAATGAGGCGTAGGCCGAACTACAAACAAAGTCTGCCCGCACCGCTGGCACCACGATCTCGCTTTTGATCCACCGCCCTCTATCCAACTGATATGAACACACACACACCCTCACAACAACCCGG
This sequence comes from Anopheles sinensis, assembly GCA_000441895.2. Classification (NCBI taxonomy): domain Eukaryota; kingdom Metazoa; phylum Arthropoda; class Insecta; order Diptera; family Culicidae; genus Anopheles; species Anopheles sinensis. The sequence goes on along the minus strand of KE524645.1, from coordinate 52,417 downwards.
AGGATGAAGACTTTTTAGTGAACTCATTTAATCCTCCCCCTGGCCAGGATGCAAATAGGAAGGAAGGTCCCTTTGACTTATATAAGGTAAGAAGTGTGGAAATGTTTGAGCGTGGCACAGAATCTCGGCTCGCTCGCTCGGTGCATTTAATTGCCTCAACCGGAAGTGCAGCATCCCAGTGCATCGTCCTCATCGGTTCGACGGTGACGACGGACGCGGAACAATGATTTCACCCGAGCCCCGAGGAGACGGTTCGACTCAATTTGCCTGAATTATGCATCGCCTCAGGGGCCGGCAAGGAATCCGCCTTGTTGCCTCCTTTCTTCGGCTTCACTCACTCCCCTCACGGGACTTGAAAGAGAATATTTAAGCCGTGCGCCAAAAGTGTGTCATCGGGATGCATCGGAAAGCTGTGCACGGTGCAATCACCATCGCCAGCGGCGACGAACGGAACGACAAGAAAGGCCGACGACGACCGGGGAATTCGGGAAAGAGAGTTGCCAACGAGTGTCTGCTGTTTCCCGTTGCAAAGGGTTTCTTTATGAAACCTCCACTGCAGGATATCGGGATCCCGGCGGAAATGAAACTAATTTATTGGTCGACCGTTCCGGGAATCCTCCAGCTGCCTTTGGGGCTTCATTTTCACCACAAGGTTGATGGCATTCCAAAGACTCTAGAGTTGGGAGTCCTCGCAACATTGAACCAAAAGTGGAATACTTTGAATTTGGGTGATGTGAAGGAGGCTCCCGGAGGCGCTTGACAGGAACATATGTTGATCTCATTCGATTTTGGGTTCTTGTTATTGTCACCGCATGGGTAATCGAACAACGATAGTAGGAGCCGTCGGAA
>KE524645.1:11061-32183 GCA_000441895.2 Anopheles sinensis | reverse complement strand
TGCAGCACATCGTAAACAACTACATTCCCCAGTCGCGGCTCGACTTTCTCGACGGCCAAACCGAAAAGCTGCGCAAGGACTTTCTCGACCTGCTCGGCACGGACGGGGTGTTCATCTATCCCGGGTTCCCGAACACGGCCCACCGGCACTATCGCATCTTCCACAAGCTGGTCGACACGACGTACATGATGGTGTTTAATACGCTCGGGCTGCCGGCCGCTTCCTGCATGGTCGGTTTGGACCGGGAGAAACTTCCCATCGGAGTACAGGTGAGTCAAACCTCGCAAAATATTAAACATTTAAATTAGAAAATGCATTTCTAACCTCATTTATTCTACGTTCTCCCCCCTCCCAGGTTGTCGCCGCACCCGGCCAGGATCACCTAATCTTTGCCGTGGCCAAAGAGCTGGAACGACGCTTCGGTGGCTGGGTACCGCCACCCTCGGAATAAGGGGACCCGCCTTTTGGAGGTCGCCCGCCCGGCTGTTATCAAATTGTGATCCTTTTGCGAGCTTAAACTAAGATTTCCCCTTTCGGCATTTCGGCTACCGGAACGACGGCCGAGGGTATTATATTATTTTCATGAGTATTGAATAACGAAAGTCCTTTCCTTATTGTGTTCTCTTCTTTCTTCTTAGACCCGTGACGATTTGAATAGATCGACATTCGGGTGCTTTCCTTTACTGTTTGCTTAATGTGGCAGTCCTTTCCATTCCCCCTCGCTCGCAGCCCATGTTATTTCATAGTCCAACCAAGTTGATCGTTAAGTTTACAAATGTGTCGGTAGTGTTAGCGTTAATTATTGTTAATAAGACAAAACACAAGCATCTGCATGATATTCCGTTGTGTAAGCAGATAGAAAGACAGCAATTGTTAGGAAAAAACAAACAAACAAAAACCACAAAACCAACGAGGACATGTTAAAATTATTATAATAAAGTTAAGTTGTCGACCACTGATTGAAATGTTCGTTAATCGTTGCAGGCATTCAAAGTTGAGAAAATCTGGCTCCATTTGGTTCTTATCTACGGCATTCTTGGAGAACTGATCGCGTGGTAGCTTGTTTTGTGTTGTGAAGTTGGGTTGAGCTTAATAAATTCATTTTGTGGGAAGACGAAGGGCAAAGTCGTGTAGTTTGCATAAATTTAATGGTAAATCAGTATTCTTTGAATCAAAATCGTATATAGACAATGTACAAGCCTTGTATATTCTTTGTTTTCTATGATATCGTTTAACAAAATAATACGATCAGCTTTATGCATCCATATAAACTCATGACCCATGTATGTAAATCCCATATGAGGCCGACTTTGTAATATACGACTAAAAATATTTATTTAGCGTGTATAACGGCCGATTATGAGGGTCATTAGACCCGGATAATAACATTTCGATTCTACCTCAATATATTTATGCTAGAATTAATTGACGATTGCATCATGGAAAATCATGGATTGTTTGAAAACACTGGCGAGGATGCGATACTTTGAATTTTATGTCAGTTAATTCTGAAATGAAACAAAAACAATTATCAAAATTGGGTAATCTCACTCATCAAGTGGTTTTTTATACACGTTGTTTGCGACTCCTAACCATACTTATCAACCTCGGTGTGAATCTATTAGCTAGGTATCAAGACATGGCGATTTCAGTGAAGCTTTAATTTCAGTCGACTTAGAACAAGCTTGAGCATCTGGCATATCTGAAGGATCATATCAAAGTAAGTCTTATTATTTTTTAATCCTTCAAATATGCTTACTTTATTTTGCTCGTAAACTACTGCGTTGAAAAATCTACGCCGAAAAGAAGTGCATATCCATGTATGCATTATGTCAGCATCATTGTAAATTGTATTGTATAGATATCCAACTAGTACAATTGGCATTTCGGCAACCTTAGTGTGTGGGACCTTAGTTTACTCATTTCACGGCGAAGGTCACCTCTTGCCTTCGTTACACATAATTTCCCCATTTTACTCCCTACGAACACGCATCGAAACGAACGCCTCACGGCACAAGGACAACATGTAGATGGTGCGTGATAATTTTAAGAGAAAATAAAGTAAGAGAAACTCCGAAGGTGAGGAGAAGAACACAACACGAAGAAGAAAGCAAGCAATAAAAAGGGAATATTAATCATTGATCTCTGAGGTTCAACTCTCGACACGGCGGAATTGTGTCGGTGGATACATGCAAATTGAAGAAGGTAACCCAAGTGTCCTTCCCACCTCCCCCTCCTCTTCTTGGCATGATCATCAACACGTCCGAGTTCAGTTTTTTTTTTTTTTTGTTGTGTGTTTATTCTCCGGCTCTGATAGTTGACAGTAGTTGTAGAAGTAATATTGGTAGTAGTAATAGTGGTTGCAGTACTGGTAGTATAAAACGCATATGTTTATGATAACGTGCTCGAAGCACTCGCGTAATGAGCTCCCACAGTTGCCACCAGCCCTCCTCCCGGCGTCGTCGTCCTCGTCGTCGTCGTTGTTCACCCCATCGTTTGCACTGTCGTTGGTGAAATCGTCGTTGTCCTTGTTGATCGTACGGTGGCGATCACGAGAGGATCGTATCGTCCAGGTCCTCCTCTTTGCCGACCGGCTGTAGGGCCACCTTGCGCAGGACCTTGCTGACGACCTCGTTCAGCGAGTCGCGGGCGCCCGGCTCTAGCAGGGTCACGCAGCGCTGGTAGAACTCCTCACCGTCGCGCAACCGCAGGACGTGCACGAGCGCGATCTCCGAGTTCGACCGGACGTAGCCGTTCTTCTCCTTCGTCCCATTGACCAGGCTCGGGATGGCGAGCTTGAGGTACTCGGGCGCCGTCCGATCGGCGGGCACGACACGCGCCAGATAGATGCACGTTTTGGCGAGCAGCTGCTTCACCTCGTTGCTGCTGTGGTTCATCGACTTTACGAACGGTCCAATCACGCCGGTCGCCAGCTTGACCGTCGTGCTGTCGGCCACCATACCGTACTGCAGCAGGTATCCGGCCGCCCGTACACCATTCTGCGCCACGGCAATCTTGTCCGATACGATCGCGCCGATGATGACCTTGCAGATCTTCGGCTCGTACTTCGGCACCAGCACGTTGGCGGGATCCTCCTTCAGTGCGACCATAAGGGCGGCCGTTCGACCGTGGCGCAGCTGCGCATCATCACCGTAGTCTTCGTTGAGCAGGTGCGACCCCAGTGCGTCCTCGAGCTGCTCCGGTGCGAGCCAACGGGCGAGCGCACCGAAGCATCCGGCAGCGGCAGCCCGCGAGATGTCCTCCGGGTGGCCAAGCATGCCGGAGAGTGTGGTGTAGATTTGTTTCCGCAGTGGTTCCGTCATCTTATCGCCGGCCAGAGTTAGCAAACCACGCAGCGCTTGCAGCATCGTTTCACGAACACTTGCATCGTCCGCGTTCTTGATGCCGTTGTGCAGCTCCACGAACAGTGGATCGGGGCGGGTGTGGATGAGGATCAGCTCGGCCAGTGCGTGGCCCGCCTTGATGCGCACCACCCGGCTCGGGTCGTGCAGGGCCTTCAGGAAGGTGGTCTGCAGCTGGGGCAGGAACTGCTTCAACATGATGCCCACCTTGTGCAGGAGGATGGCGAGTGTCTCCAGGACGGCAGCCTTCACGCCGGCATTGAAACGATCACCCAGGATACGGATAAGCGGCCCGGTGATGTGCACCACCGAAGGTTGCAGCGAAGCCGGAGAGGTAAGCTGAATCACCTCACCCAAACCTTGCGCTGCGTTCTCTTTCTCCTCGGGTAACCCGTTGAGGATCGCCTCGCGGAACACGGGCAGAAGTGGTGTGATGCCCTTCGGTAGACAGAACCCGGGCAGTTCGCCACCCTTCGGCAGGTCGCTGCTGGCAAACTTGACCGCCTGCCGGACGTCCGTTACGTGCGCAATCTGTTGCGTCGAGTCGAGTGTTTTCGTAACGGCGGAAAGGGCGTCCCACGAGCGCTGCAACACATCCCGATCGCTGTCGGCCAGCAGGCGCAACAGTCCGCGCAACAGCTGCGGCACGTACTGCGAGTAATCGCCCGGTGAGTGCGTACAGAAGGCGCACAGTAGCGTGGCGGCCGCCTTCCGCGTGTCCGGTACGTCCGATTTCGAAGACTCCATCACCGTGTCCATGATCGTGCGGATGCCGACCTCGTCGGCGACGGAAAGAATGACCGCCTGGCAGTACTCGAGCTCTTGCGCTTCCTCCGGCGTACCCTGGGCGGCGGCCAGCGCGGATAGCAGCGCCGGTAGGATCTTCGGCAGGTACTTGGTCAGTGCCTCGCCGGCGACGGACGCGAGGATCGAGAGTGCCTTCGTGTTGACCGGGGTGGCCGTCAGTTGTGGGATCAGGTAGGGTAGGACGACACGCGACTTGATGGCCATCACCTGCCGCAAACCATCGAGCGTCCATTCGGCCACATCCGGATCGGGATCGGAGAGACTTTCCAGCATCGACGGTAGGATGTCCTCGAGCGCACGCGATCCGACCGTGGTGTGCAGTGAGTCGAAGGTTTTTGCTGCCGCTTGACGCACCTCGGGCAGTGGATCGGCCAGCGCCTTGCGTACCGTCGGCACGAGGCTGTTCACGAACGTGAGTACCATGTCGCGCGAGGTTGAGGCCATAATCTCCGACAACCCGATGCAAACACCCTGCCGCTGATCGGCCTGGTCCGAGTTGAGACCTCGCTCGAGGATCGGAATGATTTCCGGCAGGACACGCTCTCCCAGTTTGCGCACCAGATCGCCCAAGGTGCGGGCCGCCACCTGCCGCTTGTCGTAGCTCGTACTGGCCAGACAGCCGAGCAGCAGCGAGAACAGTGTCGGAAGGATTTCACGCAACGTGCGCGGTGTGTTGGTGACCACCACCTTCCACACGTGCAGCGCGGCCTGGCGGACCATCAGCGAAACGTCACTGCGGCCCATATACAACCCGGCCAGCACCCGATTACGCCGATCACCTCCGAGACTGCGTATGATCGCCTTGTGGCTCTGCTCCGTACCGAAGTTATCGTCCTCCGAGGCCGTCTGCGTCGTCATCTTGCCCGACACGCCCGAAATCTTGTACAGCAGATCGCCCAGTAGCTGCACCGAGCTGTACCGGATGCGCCAGTTATCGTCGAACAGACCCTTCTCGAGCTCGGGCAGCAGCAGCGCGATCGCCGACTCGGCGTACAGATTAACGATCCGCTGGCCCGCCTTCAGCGCCGTATCACGCACGTACTCGTTCTCGTCCGCGAGCGCCTTCAGGATCGGGTTGATGATCTGCCCGATGTACGGCGTGAAGTCGTTCGGGAACGCCGACGGCATGTAGATGAACATCATAATGTAGCCGTCCTTGACGTGCGGCGCAATGTCCGTTCGCTCGGCCGTCGCGATAATCTCCGGCATCAGCTTGTGCAGCTTCTCCACGCCGAGCCCACCGACCACCTCCGAGAGGCCCTGGGCTGCCCCGGACCGATCGACGCTGCTCGACTCGGACGTGAGCGTTTGCATCAACCACGGGAGAAGGTCCTCGAACGACGACTCACCCATTCCGCGCACCATCGCCCCGAGCGCGCGAGCCGAAACGGCACGCACTTCCGGTACCGGATCGAGTAGTGACATCTTTAGGCCCGGAATGATGTTCGGTAGGTAGGGCGTAAGGTCTTTCTGATCGGTCAGCGAGTACATGTTGCCGATGATCTGAGCCGCCATCTTGCGCGTCTCGGTCGACCGGTCCATAAATGCACGCTGCACCACGGGCATGATGAGGGCCAACGAGGGCGCATCGATGAAGTGGACGAACTTTGTCTGCAGCAGCGATTGCAAGCTGGCCGACGTCCTACCCGACGGGTCCTCGAGCGCCTTCAGCAGCTCCGGTACGATCGCTTGAATCTCGGGATTTTTAATGACGCTTCCGATCACACGCAACGCATCACCACCAGCCTCTTGGACCCGGATGTGCGAATCGCCGAGCACTTCCATCAGCTTCGGTACGATGCTGGGAAGGCAGGAGGATAGCTGCTTCGGAGCGCAGAACGCCATCGCACCGAGCAGCTCCACCGAGGCCGTCTTCGTGCGCCACGAGTCCTCATCCAGCGCGTTCAGCAGCGAGGGAAGCACAAGCTTCACACCATGGGCCGACAGCTTCGCCATGACTGTCTTGGCACATTCGTCCGCCGCTTCACGCACGTACGACGACGAGTCACCGAAGCACTGAAGCAGATGGGGGAGGACGTGCACGATGTACGGCTCGAACAGCCGGCCAAGCGTGCTGCAAAGCATCTCGAACGCAAACAGTGCACCCTCGCGACACTTGTAGTTCTTCTTGTCCTGGATGTGCAGCGTCAGCTTGCTCATGATGTCGAGCTGCTTGAGCGAAAGAATGCCCAGTCCCTTGACGATCCCGGCGATGCCATAGGCAGCTCCCCGCCGAACACCGTACTTTTCCGACTTCACTAGCTGCTGCATCAGTTTCTTCACCATGGCGGGCGCCTGGTCCTTGGCGGCGGGAATTAGATGCGGGATGCAGTTGGCGACCGCTTCCTGGACCTGCTGCGAGGGGGTCGCAAGGGCCGCCAGCAGCCGCTCGATGATCGGCATGATGCGTTCGTCTTCGCGATCGAGATGGCGCGCGAGCGAACCCATCAGGATGACCACCGCCTGGCGGATGTTGTCGTACGCACTGTGGCTCGGTGCTTTGTCGAGGAAGTGCTCGAACGTTGGCAGCAGGTAGGCGACACTGTCCTTACCGTGGTGTTCCACGATCGCCAGCGAAGCCGCCAGCATCTCCTTGTGGACGATCTCTTCGCGATCGCGCAACCCGTGCCGGACCATGAACTGCATCAGGCTCTTCACGAGCTCGGGCGTCAGGAAGGGCGCAATGTTGCTGAGCGTTATGGCGACACCACGCCGCGGACCCCAGGGGTCGATGGCGGGCTCAATTTCGCGATCGAACTGATCCAGCTTGGCCGGAATCATGACGAGCTTCTCGCGGTAGATCTCCAGCAGCTGCTCGAGCACCGACTCGATCGTGGAAGAGTCCTCGGTAAGGATGGTCACGAGGGCAGCGGCGGCCGCCTTCTGGATGCACGGTTCCGGATGGATGATGTCCTTCATCAGCTCGTCTCCCATCACGATCGGTAGCTCGTAGTGGCCATCGCGCCAAACGTTCTCCGCCAGCTGGCGCGTGTCCTGCGAAAGGTCGTGTTTGGCCACCCACAGGCGGCGCGTTAAGCGCAGTCCCAGCTCGTAGTCGTCCGCGATCGAGGGCAGCACGTCGATCATGATGGCGAGTGCCCGAAGGGCGACATCGCGCACCGCATCCAGCTCGTCTTGCAGGGCCACCAGCAGGCATTCGATTTCCCGCTGATCCGCCCGGGCCGTGTACTCCCGGCCGGAGCTACTCTCCGCCACGTCAAGCAGGGCGGCGACGGCCTGCGTTTGCACGCGCCCACGGTGACTCTGGGTTAGGCGCAACAGCAGCTTTATCATCTCCAACCGTGGCATGTACACCGGATGGTACAGGTCCCCGAAGTCCTTCCCATCGACCGTGTCACCCTTGAGCTGGGCGTGATACGCGATAATCTGCACGCCATTGATCACCAAACTTTCGTCCTGTTGCGCCTCCGGCAGCGTCAGGGCACGCTTGAGGAACTCGAACGTGTAGCTGAAGGCGGGCGCATTCAGCAGGTACCCTTTGGCACCGTCCTCCTCCCGGTGCACGTTGTACATGTCGATCGTCTCGTCGTACAGCGTCACGAGAATGTCGCTCACCAGCTCGACCAGGTTGGCCGTGCACCAGCTCTCCTCCAGATCGCAGTGCGGTTTGCTGAGCCGTATCGTCGCAATCGAAATGTCTCGTCCCAGCTCCGCCCGGTCACCGGTGAAGCAGGTGTCTCGGAGTCGAAGGTACAGCTTCACCATGGCCGGCGCCGCGAGGGGAGACGAAAAGACGCGCAGAATGGCCGGCAGCAGCGTGGGGAAGAACACCGACAGCTCCGTCGGGGTGCCTTTCGCGGCGCCCTCGATCTGGGACACGAGTGTCGTGATGGAGTCGTTCAGGGCCCGCAGCCGCGCCTTGATGGCGTTCTCCTTTTCGCGCTGCTTCTCAATCACCTCCTTCTGCTTCGGTGTCAGTTGCGGTGGCTTCCATTTGCCTTCCTTGCGACGCTTCTCTTCCAGCTCGCGGCGCAACTGCAGTTCTTCCAGTTGTTCTTTGTAGCTGAAATCGTGAGAGGAGAGGAAGAAGTTCTTTAGGAACTCGTATGTACAACATAACCCTTGTATTACACCATGTTAATTTTTTAGCCGAGTTTTTCTATCGTTAAAAAATCAATACTCTCGGTCTCATTACCACTTTTAACGTAATTGATCTGTTAGTTGCCGGAGCGACTTGAATTCCTAGCAGGGATTTTTATCCCAAGAGTGAATGAGTGAGTAAAAGTGTTTCTAGACGACACAGTGATTCAAATTGCAATCCCAAGAGTGAGTAAATGAGTTTCTTGTAACAACGGAGATTTGAATCCATCCTGAGGAATAGGACATTTTAATCCCAAGAATGTGTAAAACAGTACCTAGTAGTCACTGAGGTTTGAATCCGTAACGTGGGATCGAATCCTAAACAGGGATTCGAATGCCAACCTGATGTAGAAACATCATTAACACGATTTATCTCTAGTTTATTTACTCTTTTAATTACCCTTGTGGGATTCGAGTCCATGTTTAAAATTTAAATCTTTAGTTGAGGTTGGAATCGCTGATTGCAATTCTATTCCTTGTACACTCGTGGGATTCGAATACTTTCTTGGGATTCCAATCCCTGTGGCGACTAGCAATTCTTTGATTCAAAACTCTGTTAAGGATGGAAATCACGAAGGAATGGCAAAAATAATCCATAAGAATTTAAATCAATCAATTCAGTAGTAAGATTCACTCACTCACTCAGTTTTACTCAGTACGCACATCACTTTGTGGTGATCTAAAAACCCACCGGCTACTACGTCTAATTTTAATTATCTCACCTGTAAGCCTTGTTCTCCCGCTTCATGCGTGCCGTTTGAATCTGCTCGTCCGAGCTCGGTATCACGCTCTTGTCGTACAGCTCCCCGTCCGGTGTCAGGTAGGTAAAGTATTCCTCGTCCGTGACGTTCGACATGCGCGAATTGTTCAGCTGATCGGCCACGTTTTTCACCAACACCGGCAGGATAAGATCCGGGCTAATTCGCGACAGCGTCCCGAGTGTATTCTCGTACATGGCCGTCGCTTTGTACGAGCTGAAGAACGTTTCTTCGATCTGGGCCGTATTGAGGGCGATAAATTGCTTGCCATTTAGTTTGTATTGCACCAAAATATTCTCCCACAGGTCCGAGCAGATCGACACGGCCGCCGGGTGATGCGTGCACAGCATCGCACTGAGTGCCAGCGACTGAGCGTCGGCATTGGCAAACTTTTCCACACTGCAAATGGCCCATATGGTATCGATAAGCCCTTGGCCGGGTGTAACACCGTCCTCCTGCGGTTCGCCTTCGGCGGCCACCCTTGCCGTCTCCAGATAGTGGGTCAGTTCTTGGAGTAAATTCTTCGCCAACGTGACCCCGTCGGTGCTGTTAACAATCTTCCGCACCAGCGGTTGGCAATAGCGACGCACCTTCGCATGCGGCGACATCACGCACACTATCGCGGCCCGGTACAACGGTTCCGCACTACCTCCCTTCAGCTCCTCCCGGTGGTTTAGTAGCAGCTGCTCGCATATCACCATCACGTAGCAGAGCGTTTCGGCGTTGGTGGCCGCGAGAAACTTCTCGCCGAGGAATATCTGCTTGCCCATGTCGAGCACGATGTTCCAAAAGTCTTTCAGCTTCTCGGTGACGGTGGGATTCGTGAGCAGCAGAATGCAGGCCGCCCCGACGCCCTCTGTAACGAGCGGCGTTTGGGCCGGGTTTTGAGCGGCCTTTTCGACGATTTTCGAAAGCGTCGCACTGAAATCGTTCCCACTGGGGAGCCGGCCATGGCGAAGGCAGGAAAGGAACCACTGGAGGTAGCTCGTTCGAATGGGTTGTGCCTTCGCGTCGAGACCCTTCTTGAACAGTTGCACCACCTTCGGCGGGATCTCGCCCTGGTAGTTTACCGTCCAGAGGCCAAACATTTCCAGCGCATGGCAGATAACTTTCTCCTGGATTTCCGATTCCAGCACCTTGGTGAAGTATTCACAGGCCCCCGGGAGGATGGTCTGAATTTGCTCCGGTGGTATTTTGTTATAGCTCAGATTACCGGCTCCCTAAAAAGGTTTAATAAATCTTCAGTTTGATTCTGTTCAATCGCAAAATAAAAACCATTACTCACTTGCAACAGGTTTATCCTCAGTTCGGCCACGGTAATCTTCCCACCAGAACCGTTCAGCACCGCAAACACTTCCTTGAGCAGCGCTTCGATTGCACTTGCGGTGCTACACTTGAGGGCAACCTGTTTCAACGATTCCACCGCCTCGAGGCGTACCGTTTCCTCCTTCGAGGCCAGGTTCTGCACGAGCGGTTTACCGAGTTCGTGCGCATGATCGCTGATGTCGAGCTCCAGCTCGTTCACTATTGCACCGACGGCGCGCAGAATCACCTCCGCCGATCGCAGCATCGACCGCTGCAAGGCGGGCACGATGATCGTCCGGAACTCATCCTTCGTTAGCGCCTTCAGCAGCACCGAGCACGCGCCGATGTCGCTCGCGTGCGGTTTCGTCTTCACCGTTATCAGGCCCTTCACCATGTGGTCCAGCAGTTTGGCCTTGTGCTGCTCGAGCAGCGCCACCGAATCGTACTCCAGCTGGGTAAAGCGCAAAATGGCACACAGCATCACAGTAACGCCGGCCGACGGTTCGAGCGCAAGCAGCTTGTCGAAGTAGCGCTGGGCCTGTTCTTCGTCGCGCGAGAAAAACTCCCGCAGAAAGCTGAACGCCTTGTCCGATATCTTCTGTATGCCCGAGGTGAGCGAAAGCTGGTAGAGGCCGGCTTGGATTTCGAGCAGCTTGGGAAACTCTTTCTTCCCCACGGCCGACTCGTGGTCGGCGTTGGAAGCGATCAGGTTTGCCCATCCCAGCGCCAAGACGGCCGCCTGGGCACCTTTGATCGGTGGGGCCGCCGCGAGGTCCTTCGTGAGTAGTGCTTTCAGTACGGCATTGAAGTGCTCGTAGGTCAGATCGGGATGCTGCTTCAGCACCGCCACTAGCAGCTCCCGCACGAGCGCCTGTGATTCTGGGTCCTTGTATTTGGTAAGGGTAGTTCCGATCACTTTACAGATTCCTCGTACAATCGTCGCGTTAATTCCTGCAAGAGAACGCACAAGAAAGCATGAAACATTATTTCACATTACGGTGTAAGTCCCCTCCCTCCCACAGCCGGGAAGATAAAAACAAATTGAGGTTAGAACGAGCTAAAACACATACAGTGAGTGGTAGCTTGCCGGTGCTGTGTGATGTAAACACGATCCTCAACCGATGATCACTTACCCGGATTCGGTAGTACTTCGATCACATTGCGAAACAGCTCTGGACGTTCCTCGACGGGCACATTTAGCACTCGGTTGGGTAAATCTTTCAGTGCCTTAGCAAGCTATGATGTTGGCAGTTCGATCGAGCCGGGAAAGAGAGAAAGGTTGAAGATAAATGAAAATTATAACCGTTGCCCGACGGAAGTGTTGCATTGCATTAGCAGGCAGGGCGGAAACAAACGATACCGTGGAACTTACATCGGCATCAGCCATTTTTGAGGACAAATTTAACCAGTTTTTCAGCGTGCCAATCCTGTCGAAAACACCACACACAAAAACCTGACAACTGGACAAGCGGTCGTGTTTTTTTTTCGCCGACAATTCGTTTTGACAGCAATCGGCACACATGACATGTTCCCATGAACTAGCAGTATCCACATCATCATGAATTAAAAATCGAATAAAATTCCATTAATATGCGTCGTTTACGAGGTTTAACATTCAAAACATCTGTTTTCTGGATATTGCGAAATCAAAAAGAGGAACACACGCAAATAGCATTTAAAATTAAGTGAAACTACCGTCGTTGTGCAACTGACAGCACAGGTGTTGCGGAGGTAACGAAAATTCCGTTTGTTTACAACCCACACCGCTACCTGACGCCCGTGTCAGCTTCTGTTTGTTTTTCGTTTTCTTCGCATCGTCGCGGCGTTGGTGGCGATCGTTTCTGTTTAGTTTGTGCCCGTTTTACGTGTTTTGTTGTGTGAAATTGTAGTTTAACCTGTTTTCTTCCGTGCTTCACGACCACCAGCTACCAGCATGTAATGAGTGATTCCGATGAAACGGACATTTTGTTGTTAATACCTCCGGATTTCTTCAACTGTGAGTCTCCCGTGACGGAGACGCCACGGCGGACCACTGCCAACAACTGTTCGTTCGGCAGTGTGGACTGTTTGTCCTATGCATCCTTTGCCCATCGCAACAGCACACTTTCGATGGCCGGAATAGGAAGTTACACGATGAACGGTTGTTCGGCGGCCGAACGAACCGAACAGTACGTTGCGTCTACCCCGTTCAAACGGCACCCCGGACATCCTGAGCCGCACAAGGAGCAGCAGTACATTCTGCACGAGATCGATCAATACCTTCAGGAGGGCGATCATAAGCAGCCCCTGCAACACCATCCATTGCACCATCAACACAACGGCGTACATAGTCCGGATGGATCGCTGCTCGACCTCAACGGGCTGTCGATGCACGATTACCCTTCGCTCACGGGGAACGACTTCAACGGGCTGGTGAAACCGGCTCCACCATGTGGTCCAGTTCCACAGAAACCACCACGCAACGTACAGAACGCGGCGTCCACTAAACCGTCCTCTAAAAATGGAAATCTCCTTAATCTAAGCGATATTTGGCACACGAATGGAGCGCCCGGACAACCCGAGTACTCGAAAGCCCTCCAGGAGGAGCGTCTACGGCGGCAGCATTGCGAACGTAATATCCAATCGTTGCAGATGAAATTGCTCGAGTACGAGGAGAAAATATCCGTCGCTCTGTCCGTCGACAAGGAGAAGGTGACCATCATCGGCAACCTCGAGCAGGAAACGGCCCGTTTGACCAGTCGAATAAGGGACATGGAACTTAAACATATCGAAACGCACGAAAAACTGATGGCGGAAAATTTGGAGGTGAAAAACAAGAACCTTTTCCTTGAGAAGGAACTCACGGAAACGTTGAATCTCGTCCGAAAGTTGGAAGCCAAGAACGAAGGGTTGGAAACGAAAGTGGAAACGCTTGCCAGCGCCAATCGGGACGTGAACGAGGTGCACAAACGCCAGCTGGAGGATCTTCAAATTCGTCTTGCCAACAGCCGCGACAATGAACGCCAGCTAAGGGAACAGCTCGGAAAGTTGCGCAAAGCGAACGACCAGCTGGGAGAAGAGTTGGAGAGCGAACGGAAGAAGCTTGCCGATGGTGTGCGCTTGAGGGCGGATTTTTGCGCCTTGAAACGAAAACGGATAGCCTGGGGAAGCGTTTCACGGAGGTCACACGCGAGAACGAAAGTTTGCGCGAACAAACGAAACACATGAAGGAACAAATCCTTGTCCATCAGGAGGAATCGGTAAGCAAAGGTGAAATCTCTTTAAATGTTGAAACTCAAAACAAATTATTATGTATTTCAGAAAAAACTTCTTAAAGAGCTGGAAATACAACGAGTTTCCCTGAAAAAGTACTACCAATCCCAGCTGGAAGATGTTGTTTCGGATAAGCTAAAAGAGTTCCAGAAACAGCTGACGACCGTCGAGGAAGAGCTGAAAGACGAATCGCAGAAAAAGGAACGATCACTGACCGATCGCGCAAAGCGACAGATTGAACTGATCGACCACAAACGCGAGCAGGAAATACAGCTGCTCACGGAACGGTATAATGAGCAGGAATCGCTCTACCGTCTACAGTTGGCCAACTCGGCGAAGCGCATCCACGAGCTGGAGGAAAAGCTGCACACGATACAGCACCGGCGGGCCGATATTGCCGAGCAGCTGCACCGAATAATGGAAAACCAGTGGAAGCAAGCACTGGATGTGCTCATGAGCCCCGGGCAGCGCGGACAGGAGATCAACAACTCCTCCAAACTGTCCGATCTCGAGGCCAAATCGAAGCAGTTCAATCGCTTTACCCTCAGCCAACTCGACAAGGATCGTCTCGATGGTGTGCGATCGCTAAAGACATCCATTTTGACCGACGATTCCGACTCCTTCCGTACGCCGGTTCCGGCACAAACGACTGCGGAGCGTCGGTCGACGGACGCTGGGCATGTGCCCATGTTTCCCAAGGAACTGCTGCACAATTACATCGAGCTGCTGCTGGAAAAGTCACCCAATGATCTCAAGCGGCTGGAGGAGGTGCTATCGAGCTGTCGAAAACAGACCACCAGAGAGGGGACAATGCGCGATATTGCAGGGACGATCAGTAAATCTGCGTCAGCCACCGCGCTCAATCAGCTCGGCGGGAAGCCATGTTCCGGGAAAACCCCTAGACCGTGGAAATGAAACACCGTAGAGGCCTTTTAGTGATTGTAGACTGATTTCTAATAGTTATCAATTGTACGTAACTTCAAAGATGCGGAGTTTGTTATGCTAAAATTTAAAAAGTTGCGCCTTGAGGACGCATCATTTCTTATAGGTTGTGTATGTTTTAGCAAAACGGAATTCATGCAATAATAAAAATGATTTTATTTAGTGACCATTAGCTAGCGTTCTTTAGACTACGAAAAAATGCGTGAGGTTTATGGTCTCATTCCGTTTATTCGATTACTACGCAATACAGATCATTCGATAATATATATTATAATAGTTATATTACTATTAAATTTCCCTTAATTTTTTTAGTATGTAATGCATTCGATTAATTTAACCCCAGTACACATTTGGTGAGTTTCGCGCAGCATTCACCTCGCATCGAGCGTTTGCCACTGGACCATCGTCGACTCGGAGTTGATTCGTACCGAGCATGGTTTACGAACCCCGTATTACGAACCCCGTAGGAAATTACTGAAGGAAATATATCTCTCTTCACTACACGTACAGTTATGGTATGAATCTTGAAATGGGTGTCTGCTCATGCTAGCCGGCAGTGCTTCTCCTCGTCACTTTCTAGCAGTTATCATACAATGTTTGAGTGGCGTGAAATTAGCTATCGATACGCGCGAATTGATCCGGCGGTCGGTTAGTGTGTTCAAGCGCCAAGACTATCCCTAAATGACGCCGGTGGTTGGAGGGGTCGGGGGTAAGAAAAGTAGTGCAAAAAGCTGAACAGCAGTCGAATGATGCTGGCACAATGAAACGATGGTTCTGGTTCGGTCCCTGACAATATGGCATACAAGGGGCACCCGCGACAACGGCCATCAATCGATGATTCTTTTTGGAATGATTCATTCAGTTCTTCTCGGTTTGTTTGTGCCATCGATTGGCTCGCCTTGCTGCGTCGCTGTGCAACGCATCGCTCAGAGAGGACGTACCGCAAGGTACCGGGTATACGCAAATGTTGAGTAACACACAAAAGAAAAACATACATCGCGATGAGGAGAAGCATCGATCAACAATTAATACCTACAATGTTCCAGCCCCCGGGGGTCTTACTCCAACGAATTCAACGTCAACAGCTGTTTGAGAACTTTCGTCTGTGAAGTTTCACGGATTTCGCCCGCCAGGAACATCTCGTCCACGACCGTGTACACCTTGTAGAAGTTGAACACCAGATCCAGCTCGCACACGTTGTGGAAGTACTCGTTCAGCACCTCGACAAAGTTGTGGATCGCCTCCAGGTAGCACAGATTGTTGTCGTTCACGTCGACGCAAATGCAGAAGTACAGCCCCGCGTACCGGCGGTACACGATCTTGAAGTTGCGGAACTCGACAAAGTTCGTGTGTTTCGCGTCGCGCACCGTCACCACGGCGTGCACCTCCTCGATCAGCTTCTGCTTTTCGTCATCGTCGAAGTTCATGTACCATTTCGCTAGCCGCGTTTTGCCCGCACGGTTCTGTATCAGGATGAAGCGAATCTGCACAGCGATGTGTTGTGGGTGGAAAACGGAAGTTTGTTATCGGACGAACTGGTGATATGGGCACTTTCTCGCATTCCGATACGCCTGCTTACTTACCATCGTGAATGTTGTCGGTCAGCTGAAGCGGTGCTTTTGAGGGGGGTGAAATAACTTCCAGAGAGCGCTGGCCACTAACTATTCCCAGCGTTTTTGCACCGCGCCACGAATATGCAAACCAAATCCTCAAACTATGATTTGACGAGATTGATTATCAATCGTCCAGGATTTTTTTCATTTCTTCTACGTCAACTTGACATCGATCCGCATCGGTTTATACTGCAGTGTTATGGGATGCTTTATGGTACGGTAAGGTTTATGGTATTTTAAACATTAATATTTCTAATGCTGTACTATTTAAAAATCTAAGATGGGCTCTAATTTTATCCGCTTCGCACCTTTTTACAAAATCAGCTAACTCTAGTCGGTGGAATTGTAATTTGGTCGTACAGGTGTGAACCCGGTTTAAGTTGAATTTTTATGGCAACTGACAATGCTTGAACAATCGATTGTGTTTACAAATCCAAGTCAACAAATCGTCCCCCAACGCAAATAATCATCACTCGAGTCTTTTGGAGTCTTCGAATGAGCAATCAGTGTCTTGTGTCGGCTTTTTCCTTAGTTTGCAACATACAGACGGCGGGTGCGGTTACCTATCGACTACTACAAGAGTGAAATCAAGCCAATATGTTAGGCCAACTGCTTCGTACGGTCGTCCTGCCTACCCGGGCGTATTCAAACGCGGCCGCTGCAAATTACGCCAAACTGCAGGAGTTGGCAATGGAGGAAAAATGTATCCTGGTTAACGATCAGGACCAGTACACAGGCAGCATCTCGAAGCGGGACTGCCATCGGGTGGATGCCGAAGGCAACATTCGTCTGCATAGAGCATTTAGTGTGTTTCTCTTCAACAGTGCTGGTGATATGCTGCTCCAACGAAGAACCATCCACAAGGTATGCACTTTATCATCTGGTGGGCTGATCGTAGCTACTTTCTCCTACAGATTTCACCCCACACAAGCGCCTAGCGCTTAAATCGTTCGCTCCGTTTCCATCCTTACGTCATACAGGATGAATAATTCAAACGCTAGCGATGATTGTTATTCCTGATTTTATGTAGATCGTACGTTTTGACTTGTGTTTCTTTTTTTCGGGTATTTTGTATGACAACGAACATGATTCGTTGGGTAGATAACATTTCCCGACTGCTTTACCAACGCCTGCTGTAGCCATCCGCTGTGGGACATCGAGGGTGAACGCGAGGAACTGAACGCCCTTGGCATACGACGTGCCGCCCAGCGAAGGCTGAACTACGAGCTCGGTATTCCGATGGCTCAGGTTAGTTAAAGGAACTTGCGTCGCTATACGCAAAAAACACACGCTTACTCATGCATTCATCGATCAATTTCCAGGCGAGGCCAGAAAACTTCCACTACCTCACGCGCATACACTACGCCGACCGGGGCGACGGCACGTGGGGCGAGCACGAGATCGACTACATTCTGTTCCTGCAGAAGGATGTCGATCTCAAACCGAACGATTCCGAGGTGAGCGAAGTGCGCTACATCAGCCGGAAGGAGCTGGACGCTACGATCAGTAACCTGGATGCGCCGCTGACGCCCTGGTTCCGGCTTATCCTGCAGCACCGCCTACGGCTCTGGTGGGATAATCTGCACCAGTTGGGAAAATATGAAAATCACAAACAAATCGAACGATTTTAAAACGTGGAACTATACCAAAACGGGCATTCGACCACAGGGAAAACCGGGGCATCGTTGATCAGTGAACACTGATCTGCAAGTGGTTAAGGTGGGGCAATAATATATGATTTCACTATGATCGTTGTTATAGTCGTAAGGGTTACCTGTTGTGGGGGAAAATATATACAGATGTGCTTATTTTTGTAACAATTTACAGATGAAAACGAATAAACAATGAATCTTCAATAATCATGTTATTAATAAACTTTTTCTTTTTTACTAGATTATCTTTAAAGCACGGTAATTAATTTATAATTACTTAATTGAATCCACCTAAAAGACGTTGGATACATTTTTTTCTATTTTTTTACCAACTGTGAGATCTAATTAGAATCATTTACGTGAGTTTTTCTCGAATTCCTTACCTTCTTTTAAAGTGGTAAAAAAGGAACGAACATCCAGTCTCTAATTATGCCTCGATAGCATCGCCGAGCTACCTTTTTACCCATAAATTCTCGTCCCCACCATAGGAATGCCCCAGCATCAGATGAGCAATGTAGCAAGCAACTTCCAATGCTATCTTCGAGCATCTCGAAACGTGAGAAAACCGATGCCTCCCCAACCTACGTTGGGGTCTAAAGACGCTGTGACGTCACAATTTCTTTTTCGCTCTTCGCATTCTCGCGGTCCTCGTGGCGGAGACCGTTGCACGGATGAAAGGCGGATTGCTCGCGAACGGCCGCGAAGAGTTTTCAGTCGTGTACGAGACACCGCACGAGGTGGTCGCGAACAGCCACACAGAGTAGGCGCGTATACACACCGGAAGTGTGTGACCCGACGTGGACGGTTTTGCGTGTGGCTCATTTTATCGCACCGTTGCGTACCGAGTAGGGCAGGCAGCGTTGGTGGCAGCGTGAAGCTAAACGTGCCCAACGTACCAGTCACGCATGTGAGTTTCGCGTATCACTCCGCGTTTAGCAGGGGGTATTGGGTCTGAAGGAAAATCCCGCCGAACAAAAATTCATCAACCGTCGCGTGAAACCGGGGTGCATTGCAGCATTGCACGGTAATTGTGTTGTTTTCTGGTGGCCATTTCATGCAAATTGTGTCTGTGTGTGGTGCAAGTGTTCAAAAGTGGTCCAAAGAAGTGCCGGAGCTCGCTCTATGATCTCGTGGTGGCCTGAAACAGCTGCACGATCACCCCAAACTCTTCTGGAGGGGGCTTAAACCGACACCACAGTTTGAGGACTGGCCAAATTAAAACCTCCTCAACCCTTCCACGGAGATAAGAAAAGCCCTAAACCGGTTCGGGTCACACGAAACCACGGTAAAGCAAACTGCAGCGACCACCACGGTACAACGAAGAAGCCGACGCTGGGTCGAAAAGTGTTGAAAGTGTTGTGAAAAGGAAAGTTTAATTTCAAACAGCTCCAAACGAAGCCGCGTTTGTTTTGCTCCTGTGCCCTTGTGGTAAGTAGAACGGTCACGTATGGTGTTCACGTTCAGAATACGAGAACGAAGAAGCAGGAACCGCGAGAAATCGTGGCACCGGTGGTGATTTTTCGTTTTCTTTTGCTCCCCAAAGTACGCTTTCCGCCGTTGCCCCCCCAACCGGTTCGGACCAACATAAAAGCCATGTCACACGAAGCGCGAACTCAAAAACTTTGCGGCGCAAAGTGGGGGCAACGCGCGAAGAATATGTCAAAAACTTTTCAGCTCACGGAGCTGCAAACTGCATGCGCGAACTTTTTGACAACAGAGAAGCCGGACGAAGAAGCAGAAACGAGCCGAACTTTGCGCTTGCCACGCAGTGGTACCCAAAACATTGTTACACGAAGCGCGAAGATTTTGACGTAAACTTATACAATTTTTGAGTTTGCACTTGAATTTTGCGCTTCATGTAACGGGCCCTTAAGAAACTTCGTAAGGAAAGGAGGTGATCGCCATCGTTGTCCTGCATCAAGAGGGCGACGATCTGATCCGCGTACGATCGATGTTTCAACGATCGATTTTACATCGTTTTTGCATCGTCCCTTGGTGCCTGGGCAGGGTGAAAGGAGGGGTATAATGAGGGTATTGCTGGCCTCGTTCCTAGGCGCGGGAGCTTCGTATCAAGGAGAGGCCGGTGGACGTTGGAAAGTGAACGTTATCGGCGTACCCCCACGCGGATCGTGAGTTTTGTTTATTGAAACTTTTACTTTTTTTTATTTGTTCCATTTGTTGAGAGCTTTCGAGCGGTTGGTTTGGTTTATTATTTATATTTTCCTAACACCTCTCCAAATTGATGCTGTTTACTCAAGGTTTGAAAACTCGGTCACGCCATTTTAAACTTTCTCCCAATTGCAACATAAATCAATTGTGGATTTTTCTTAGTTTGTATGAGAAGATTTGGGTGTGACCTATTTCATTAATGGTTACTTTTCTTACCCTTTTGGCGACGATTCCAATACTTATTCGCAGTGGTGTACGAAACGGTTCAACACACCCTCCCAATTGGAGGGGTGGCAAGTAATGGCGCCGGTTTGCACTACTTGCTATTCATGTTTCATGCTACCGTGTGTTGCAATAATATTCGTGAAACGGAATCGATAGCAGGCACAACGTACATGTTATGTTGCCCTCCGTCACGACCAGCGCCGACACACGTGGAAGCAACCGATAGAAAGACCCCAAACGGATGAAGCATGTCTTTTTATGTTTTCAAGTAAAAAAACGATGCAATTCCTTGTTCGATAGTGGAATGGAAACCTTACGGCCATCGTCCCGGTGTGCATTTCGGTGCACTAAAGGGGTACAACTATTCAAGCAGTACACCCAGGTTAATGCTTGGATCAAAGAGCGTTTTTTACACACCACAAGAAGGACTCGGTTGCCTGAATAAAGGGTTCCCCAGATCAATTTTCATCAAGTAGTACTGGCCTGGGTTCGAAAGACAATCTCCTCACTGGCTGAGAGAACGGGAGAACAGGCTCAGCATATAAATAGCCTTGTGGCATATACCGTCACAATTACACATTGGTCGCTTTTTTTCCCCTACTTTTTGGACTCACTGCTCTTGTAAAAGCCTCCAAAGCCAACAACGTGCCTAACCGGTCGACACAAAAAATCGAAATTAAACGGTAGCAACGAACATGAGCGTCATGAACGGAAACCTTTATGCCGTCGCACAGCAGATACTCTGGCTCTGATACCCTGACTCCATTCCTGCCCACGAGCGTTGCAAACATTGGAAACTAGTGCCCGGTACTTGCCCAAGCAGTGTATACCTGGCTGGCCGTCTGGGTGATTGGCTTGCAACCATCTAGTCGAGCCGACTTGACGAGCAAAAGGAAGGCGTCTCAAGAACAAACGGTTGGGATTGTCAGGTAAACT
>KE524644.1:13057-26841 GCA_000441895.2 Anopheles sinensis | reverse complement strand
GATTGAACTTTAAGAGTGCGGCCATTCGATTTAGTGACCACAAATAATGCGAAAATGGTACCCATATTGTATTTTTACCATTTTTGAGGTAGGGAGTATTGTAACAGCCCCCCTTCCCCTTCCCCTATATGGATGAAATTTTGACCCATACTTTGTTACTATGTAAGTAGTATTTTTACCAATTTTTGTGTAAATTCGTTTAATAATCACAGAGTAATAATTGTTTTTCATTAATTTTAGCGGAAAGGTGTTCGGGAGGGGTAAGGAGGCGGGGGGATATCAAAAAACGAAGTTCAAATAACTCATCCCTGGAAAATTAGCTACCTTCCAGCCAAGTTTGGTGTGAATCGGCCCGGTAGATTTAGCGTGATGCGAGCACATACAAATATATATATATATATATACATATACAGACAACGTTGAGATTTATATATTAGATACTAAGCTTCCCCCCTTAACTCCTTAACCAAACCTCCGTTCTTTCAAGTGACATAATAAACCACATCTATTGCCCGATGAACTTGAACTCCGGTTGTGTGCATATTCGATAAAGCCAACAATAACCACCCAGGGAGGGGGGTTGGGTGGTAGTAAACAAGCGAGGAAAAAACCGATCAACATACATTAAAATTTTTGGGGGGGTTGGCTGGTTTTTCGGTGAGCCAGAACACGTCGGGTTTTAACGAAACGGTTTAGGCCTCGAAAGCCGCCGGAAGATTGTTTGATGAAGTTTAATGGATGGCAAAGAAAAATATCTTCCGCTCCCGCTCGCGCCCATGTGGAATGTTTATTTGGGACTTTGTGCACGCTGGAACGGAGTTCGGATTATGTATAATGTGTTTTCTTTTTGTTCCCCGTCGTTCGATCAAACTCTTCTCACGCAACGGTCGGATATTTTCAAACATATTTATCGACATTCAATCATCGTACCGAAATCGGCTCCGATCGATGATGCCGGTGATGATGTACCGGCCCCAGAGACCTTGTGACGGATCGGGGTGGAAGTGGAAGAGACCTACCTCGTCACCTCCGCCCACCCCCGGTAAATTCCATCGGAAATATACGCATTCAGGAGGCGACCTCGAGGGGGGAAAAAGATTTTCCCGCGCGAGATCGAGCGATCGGTGGCGCGTTTGCGAAAAGTCGTTCCAGGAAATTGAATTTTCGCACGGCGGATAACAACGTTTGGCTCGTTCGGCATTTCATTATCACACCTCGTCACCCCGCGACACCCCGACGGAATGTTAGCTTAAAACGCCGTTGTTATTTGACGCCGCGTGGTTGCAAGTGGATTGGAAATAAATCAACTTGGGGCGAGACAAAAAAAACGGAAAAATTATAAAGTTTAGTAGGAACACGAGAAATCGAACGAAATCTCGCAGGGAATGAGGGAATCTGTCAAGGGAACATCAAATTAAATACCATCGCTAAGGAAGGATGAAGAATTCTCCTACCAAACTCGAGAAGCAACGATTTCCGGCCTTCCGAGAAAAACCTTCCTTCACTCGTACCAACTGGGTGCCGGGGGGAGCGGGGGGGTTGGGAAAAACTTCTGACCGGGGCAGGGAAAACCCATCAGCAAGCTCTCAAAACCATTGCGCGCTCACGTGATTTGGGACGCTGCGCCTCATTAAATATTGACCGGGTTCTGACAAGAGCCGTTTCCCGCGAACGGTTCTCGTTCTGTTTGATTGTCCGTTTTCCCCATTGTGTTCGGGCTGGGCCGGGATGAAGGATGCCGAGTGGCCGACCGTCGCGTTGCTAACCTGTTGTTGATTGTTTCTGGGGGTTTTGTGCGCGAAGCAGGAGGAATTCGTCAATCGATTTTTCAACGCACTTGAGGAAAATTTGAGACGAAAAGTACAGATCATCTGCTGCACAATAGCTATTACTAGATCGTTGTAGGTGGTTTTTATTATAATTTCACATTTTGATTTCACAATACAATAGAGTAGTAGATACTGTTTCGGATATTACTGAAGAACCATTACCATTAGGACAAGTGGTGTGTTTGTAGTATCCTATCCTTAAACCAAGGAAAAAGCTAGTGGTTAAATAGTTTCACACACACACAGATACACGGGTGAAAATATAAACATTCACACGACACACAGTCGAATGGTCATGAGTATGGTACAATAGTTGGTGCGTATGGTTTTCCATCCACTTTCCGGAAGTGATGTCGATGATTGAAGACTTTTTACAATCGCACGAGGTTCTAATTAAAATTAACCACGAGAGGGCCCCTAATGTATCCTCATGGAAATGGGAATTATTGCACTTTATGTTTCCCTCCCGCAGCTGGCTTTCCATAAGGGAAAAGAGCATTTTATAGTTTTCGGGAGGGAAACGTGCCCTCTCTACAGTTTGTTCGGAAAACTGGTGACCGGAAAACGGTAGCTTGGTTGTTTAAAGTCAACCAATCACATACTATATTCCCTACTTTATGGCATGACGGTTTCGATTAGTTTATGATGCGTTAGGTTTGGTTTGATTTGAAAAACGTGTGCGACAATATCGTTGCGTATCACGTTTCTTTCCGATCGAAACGTGCCCGAAGTCAATTCCGGCTGACCGAAGAAACGTTCTGTTTCATAGTTCTGCTTTTGTGATTCTGATAGCTTTACGAGCTAAACGTTCGGTGGTGAAATGGTGTATTAAGTGTTTCCCTAGTCGCCTCCAAGTATGTTGCTTTCCTGATAAAATATTGTAAATTTGCTGTTCGTAAATGATTTCAATAAATTAGTACAATCCGTGTATAAGAAGAGATACTGTCTATCTTGAAGAAGCTTATTTAAAAAATAATAAATTGTCCCTTACGAAGTGATTTTATCGTTGCTATTATTGGAGTAGTATAAAATCATAAAGTAGTATAAAAATGAAATAAATTATGTTTCGTATTCACAAGACAAAAATAGGAAATGAAACAGTTGAAATCGAAAATCAACGTCAAATCATTTAAATTCTCTTGCATAAACTATTTTCAGATGAAGTCCTTCTACCACCATTGGTATCACAAGAACAAATCATTCATTTTCCGCCTCAAAAGATTGTTAAATAAACTGGTTAAAATAGAAGAATTTACACATGTCTTAATTGAAACATAAATTAATATAGTAGAGAGTGCTATAAGCTTTGGTACCATACTGTTCCTTCCTTCCGTTTTCCGTTGCCCTTGTTTTCTTATTACCTTAAACCTTAGGAAACCTTAAACCGTTTCCAACACCATTTAATAACTACAATTTAAGCACCCTCATGACACGCTTGACTTACTTCTTCCGATATACGCTAACTTAAGATTCTATGGATAGAGCTGGGATGAGAAACTCATGGTAAAACTTTTCCCATTTAATTGTGCTTCATTTCCCTATCGCTATCTTTCCCAAGCAGCCAAGCAAACATCAAAACATCGATGCACTAATATACAGGAATGCATTTAGAAGTACGATTTACGAGTAGCATATCGTTCCCATTGCTTCGCTTTCCGATGTCGTTCGAGAATTCACCGAATGGACGTTTAATGATATACCTTACGCTAAAGCCGCTTACCTTACCCTGTTCTGACCATTTGAGTCACCAACATTCAGGGGGAGGGCTCAGCTTATCATACCACCTCGACGTCCGAGGCGTCGCTGTTGCTGTTGCTCAGCTCGTCGCACTTCGGCAGCAGCTTGGAGTCCTTGGCGAAGATGCCCGTCTGCAGCTGGCGTAGCTTCTCCTGCGTCGACACCGGGATGTTGATAAGTTTCCTAATCTTATTATTAATTTCGTAGTTGGAGAACTGCTCCTGCTCCTCACGCTTCTGCTTTCGCCACTTGGCGCGCCGGTTTTTGAACCAAACCTGCCAACGGGGTTGGCCATTTTTGGGACATTTCGGTACCGAAAAGAAGAAGAAAACGGTGCGGACAAATTGCCAAGTTAATAATTGCGGGGTGAATTTTGCTTCCGGGCAATTATGGAGCCTAACGAAAAGTAATTTAGCGTTCGATATCGTCCGTGCCTTCAGCCTTTGGAAGTTGGTCGAACGGTTGAAGGTGCCGGAAATTAAAATGGTAAACGTGAACAATGGAGTTCTCGGCATTCCCAAACCCCAACCAGAATTCAACAGGTTGCAAATAGACATAGCGATATTTCGGTCGCCAGACTACGATCAACTTCCGGCTTCGGTTCTAGAAAGCATGAACTTTTCGTCACCACTCGGAAGGTTTGCCCCCGGGGCAAACTGGGAAATTGGTGTCTGGCACCAGACTCACCTCGACTCGCTCCTCCTTTAGGTCCACCTTGATTGCCAGCTTTTCCCGCAGCAGCACGTCCGGGTAGTGCGTCTTGTCGAATGTGGCCTCCAGCTGCTCGAGCTGCTCCTCGGTGAAGATCGTCCGGTGGCGGCGCTTTCGCTTGATGTGCGAGTCCGCGTTGAGGAAAGGATAGCGAGGCCGGAAGCTACCGTTTCCGCACGCCACCAGACCGACCTGCTGGTGCAGATGAGCCGCGAACAAATCCTGCGGCTGCAGATAGCTGTGGCAGGACGATGGATAGGCTACTGGTGGAGGTAGACAGGAAGAAAGGGACGATGATAAAAGCTTTTCGAATCGAATTTACCATCTACTATCCTGAAGCTAATAGCAGTAATTAAGAGATTAGTTTATCAGGAAAACATTTCAAATGGCAAATAAACATGGGCTCTTGTGTTGCTAACAATGTAAATTGATGAGCCACTTTAAAACTTGATGCTAAAAATGGAAACAAATCGTAGTACTTTCTTGAACTATAAAGAAAAAATAGAGACCTTTAAAAAGTAAAAAATAAGACTTTCTTAAATATACAAATAATTGTTAATGAAGAAGACAGTTTCCACTATTTCAAATCCGTTCTTCTCTTATTCTGTATCTGTTCTCTGACTTCCTCGATCACTTGAAACATTTGTTTGATGGTTTGAATTGAAGTGCATGGAAATTTAATTGAGATTTAAATTTAAATAAATTTCTATGGAAATTTACAGGATTGTTATCCATCGCTTCTACCGGTTTAAATAGTCCAGCCTGATTTTAGAATTATCAAAGAAATCGGGATCCTGTTCAGACCAGTTCTACATAAAATATTACTCACTTCCAAGAATATTCGTTGGGAGCATGCTCGACTCGGAAGACGGTGGCAGGTGGAACGTTCCAGCACCGGTACAACGCAGGTAGTTCGAGAGGCTCTGCTTGGTGTGGTGTTCCAGGTCGTAGGGGCCAGCATCGAGTCGTTGTGGGACCGGCGATAGGAGCTTCTCGTTCAGAGCACCACCCGACTTACTGTCGAGCCCTTCCTGGTTTAGGCCGAGAATACTTTCGATCGTAAAGACTGAAGCAAACGAGGGTCGTGTGTCACCGGGCAGGCTGGTTGGGGTCCCGGAGTCCGGATCTTTGGTGGTCTGGTCCTTGTAGCACTTCGGTTCTCCGCTGCCCGTCCCACCGAGCCGCTCGTTGCCAAACATTGCCAGCGCTTTAGGTTCCGTTTACAAACCGAGTCCGACGAGCCCTTCTGGAACGTTGGCCTGACCTACGAAACCTTTCGTTTGCAGCTTGCAGAAAACACACCGAAACCAGAATCTACTCGTTGGGAAACACAATCATACGCTTTTTTGCACAGAAATCCCCCAAAAATCCTTCGCTACCAAGACCGTGCGCCTTCGTTGTGCTGTTGGGAAGGAAAATTTTTACACGAATGTTTTAATCCTACCGCTTTCTCCGCTTACAATCGAAGCAAAAGGGAGCGCATTTGATTATTTGAATGCCCGTGCTTGCGTTTGACAGCCGGGCGAAAACGGTGAGCGGTTGGATTAACGGACCGGGAAACGTGGTTCATATGCACGTCAATATCACCGTTCGCCCCGTACTGCACGTTCGGACGCAAAAGATTCTCTAGAACTGACGAGGGATCGTTGTTTCATGGTTTCGATTGGATTTATTGACTTTCAACACAACGGAGAAACAGAGCATAAGGGCGCACTTAAATGGCGTGCATTTTGATCAGCAAATCGCAAACCTTCTCCTCACGTGACCCACCATCACCACGGCGGTACGTAACGCCGGTCTGGTTGTAGACGATGTTCCGAATGTTCCAGATCAGCTGGTCGACACAGATTTTCTCCGGCGGCTGAACGTCAATCGGTTCCGACCCTTCCGGTCCCGCCTCGACGGCATCACCGTAACCCATCGGGTACGGTTCCCAGTCGGAGAGGACCTTCCGCATCCAGTGCTTCTTGCTGACGGTGTTCCGCGTCGACCGGGTGCCGAAGATATTGATCGCCTTGCAGAAGATATACCCAAGTTTGGCGTAGAACACCTCCTGCCCGTCGGTGGCGATGTACATGTGGTTAATCGCCATCACCGTCTTGCAGTACTTCTCGATCTCGTTCATCAGATGCGTGCCAATACCTCGACCCCTGTAGCGATAGTCAACCACGACCGATTCGACATAGGCGGACGTATCGTCCGCCGGCACCGGAGATACTTTGGCGTGTCCAAGCACTACGATTTCACCATCGATGAGCTGCGTTAGGACGAACGTTATCGGCAGGGTATCGGTGGACGTCTCGAAGCTCCAGAACCGGGCCATCCGGGAGCGTGGCCACTCGGTGTTGATCAACCGGACGCACTGCTCCTTCAGCTCGGGGTATCGATGGATCGGTACGACAAAGTATGGCTCATTGGATGTCGGCGGTGGGGGACCCTTTACGGAGGGACAAGCAACTTTTATATGACAACTGTCTCGACGATATTGAGTTAAAGCTATGCTAATGCTTGTTTTAGTTCGACTATTTTTAGTTATTTGACAAGAATAATTTATCGCAATGTGAGTCACATCAAAATCGCAATTCAAATGTTTAAAAAAATGGATGTTATATGGATGTAATAAGTTTATTTATGAATTTTGATTAACTACAGTAGAATAGAATAATTCATCTACAAATGTTACCCACATCATAAGCGACTCGTTTCTTGGTGTAATTATAATAATCCTGGTACGTGTCGTCGTCCTCCTCCTCGTTGTAATAGTAATAGTAGTAACAATTCTGCCGCTGGTTGTACAGATCCTCCTCGGACGACGCGTACTGCTGCTCGATCCATTCCCGTGGGCTTCCGGCGAGGATAAACTTCGAGACGCCCTTCGGTGGTTCGTCGGCCCACTCGAGCAGCTCCCGGTAGGCGAGATTGCGCGTGAATGTGTACCGAAACTTACCCCGGAACACGTTCTGATCGCGCAGTGACACGAAAATGTGCTCGATGTTCAGGTAGTAGCAGTAGTCCTGCGTCACGATCACCTCCAGCAGGCAGCGCTTGGCACAGGACGGAATGCGCGAGATGGAGCAGAGGGCGAGCACCTGGACGCGGTCAGTCCAACCGCTGGCCAGCGTCAGGCTGGAGGGCATTTCGTCGCAGTGTTCGAGGGATTTTAACTGCTCGCCCCGGACACGCTTCCATTCCCGGTTGATCTGCTTGTTGCACGCCTTATACCATCGGTCCTTGTTGTGGATCGGTATGACGAAGTAGTGTTTTTCGAAGTGTTCGAAATCGATTCTGTAAGGAGACTGTTGTGTGGAATTGATAAATCTAACATCGAAAAAATTGTTGTTTATTTTTAAAGTGGCGCAATAACTTCCAAACAGGTTCTGAACCAAGGACAAAAGTCTCCATGGCAAACACGTGTTGCTCCACGCAACGACAAGAAGTCACACATGTTTATTGATGCTGGTAGCTACGAAAATCCATTTAAAAAGGGAAAGCATCCCGAAACCACTTTCCTCAGCTTCATCACCACCAGAACCACGAAGGAAAACAACGCGATTTCGTAACATTTGGCACGCTGGCTTCAGAATGCCGTTTGAACTTTCAAACACGAAACACACCATAGAAACAGCTGACTCGAATCCATCATCAGCTGACCACCGCCACGCCACCCTGTACCCTGTCTGTGTCCCCGGCGCACTTGAACTCTTTGTTTCTTTTCGAGGAATTTCTAGTGTTCCCTTTCTTCGGGCACAATTAAATGTGCCCTTGCAGGCCATTTCACTTTTCAAAAAATATACATTCTGGAGCACGCCGAAACTTGTGTTTGTTTATCCTTCAAGCTTCACACTATGGCCCCTTTATTTTTTTGGTTATTCCTTTCCGCGAAGATTTACGCACGGCGAACCAACAACTGGGCGGCCCGCAATTTATTACCTTCCACTGTTTACATCTCCTACCGCCGGTCGTTGAGGTAACTTTTCGCGAGCGCTTCCGCTGGTACAACATTCCGATCGTAAGGCGAATGATCGACTAATCGATCAGCTGTTTCAAATCGCCATCGCCAGCGACCCAGGAAGCTTATTTTTAAGGCGGTCAGCGTGACACTAACAGCTGCTACCGTTTAGCAGCGGCGGCCCGCCGGGCGAGGGGGAAGGTGGTAGGTTAGTGCAAACTTTTGGCCACCGGCCAACCGACATTGAAAGTCGTTGGTGGTGGATGCAGCGTGCGCGAGTTATATTGCATCATACCGTTTTACGATGGTATTTGTTTGCGAAAACATGCTGAAATGAAGAGTGAAATCGTTCTTGGGATGTGTAGAAACTGAAATTGAATTGAATTTATTATCAGCGTTTTGTAGAGAAGAATTTTTCGAAGAAAACGTACGACCTGGCAGTCATTGTGAAGCTTATCTGCAAACAGGCGGTTAAGTGAACTGTACAGGGAATGTAGCTCATGTTTTCCGCCGTATCGTTTGTTTTTATGCTTTCATCCATGTGGTCAAATTGTTTCTCTAATTGAATCGTTGCCAACGGATGGCGTCTGGTACGCGTTTGTGAGTGGAAGTGACGACGATGACGACGACGACACAGTGACGGGTATAAATTAATTGAATGTCTGTTGACGGTCACACAACAGTCGACTAATTATTGACTTGGACTACCCCAGATCAGGCCCGGTGCGATTTATTGGATCGAACGAACGGGGCGAAAGTAAATAAACATGACCTAGAAGCGATGAAAGCATTACGATCCGACCATCAGCTGCAAAAACATGGTTTTCCTCTCGTCAATCGATCTAAAATTAGCCGACAAAAGTGTGGATACCAAGCGAAGGCCACCATTTGATTATTAGGGGGAAGAGGTGATGGACAAACAGGACCATTGTTTGTTTTTGATGGTATGAGGCGGTCAAATAGGAAGCCTCCTCCAGGAGTACTTCCTCCACAACGAGCTGAAAAGAGTGATTCTTTCTTCCATGAGCAATTCTCTTCGGCGAAGCACAGGCAATTCTTTCGACATGTTTCCTTCCAAGAACTCTAGATTTTGTTGTTTGTGGGTGTGTGGTTCACATTATTTATTTGCCGATAACGTCCTCCTACAGGTTACTGCCGACAGATAAGAAATATTCCTTGATGCCGTACAGGAGGAATTTTCGGGATAATATCCGCGAACTTAATCCAGCTGGAAAGAAAAGAAAGCAAAGGCGGGCATTAGGTTTATGTGTTTAATGGTGCGGAGTGATTTGACTGAAGCAAGGACAGTGAAAGCGAGTGGAAATTTATGGAAGATATCGCACGATCAGCAAAACAATCCAACATATCGTGCGATCAGCATAACCATACAATGTATCGTGAGGAGCAAGGGTTATGTTGCTAAAGTACATTTCCCGCAAATGATGTCAACAGTTCCGGCCACACACACTCCGGTACCAACATAACACACACTGCGATGCTTACCTTCTTGAAGCCAATATCCTTAGCGTACTCCCGGAAGCACTGGCGGCAAATGTTGAGTCCGTACTTTCGGATCAATCCGTGGTTGTTGGAGCAGGCACGGCTGAAAGAACGCACAGGAAATCGTAAGTATTTCGTTCGTCACAATCGGCAAAACATTTACACCCGGGCAAGCTTCAAAATGGCGAGACCCAAAGTACACGTGCACAAGTGCGGCATTCTTCGGTTCGCGATTTTTCGGCCGGCTAGCGGGAATTTCGGCAATCTAACACCGCCACACTCACCAGAAACGCGAGCCCTGTCCGTATTTACGTGGGTGAGAGTACCACAAGTTGGCGAAACCCATTTTTTCGGCTAAAAACTGCACGCAAAACGCACGAACGTGTTTCTCACGGAAAACCTGAAGGCAAAAGAGATGGTAGCGTTGCTGGGGTATGATGACATTTGTCAACATGACAGCTGTTGAGATTGGATCAAACGCATTGGAGCCAACCTATTTGAATAATTTGTGTTAAATATTTAATTGTACACCATTTATCATCGGTGGGATTGCTTTTAAATATTTTTGCAAAACTTTGATCAATTTTATATTCTAGAAAAGAACGTAAATTTTTATTATATTCGGTGGTTGGTTCCGTTTTTCTGTTCCTGGGTCCGGACTTAGCAAATTCAGTGAACGGACATGAAAGTGCTGAATATGCAGCGTTTATGACTTGCAGTTGAAATGTTGCGGACATCAATTTGTATTATTTTAAATTTTACGCACATGTTGCATTTATAAAAGCATTTATTTTAAACTTCCTTTCAAAATGTTTAAACGCAAGACAAAGTCTTAGCGTATAATTTACGTTTGGATATAAATATGAAGTGCGTCAAGCAAATGTTGCTCATATTTTCGTTGAATCCAACGGTTGAACCCAACAACACGGTCGAATAAAGAAGTGAACAACTGCCATGCTCGTGCTATTCACTGCTTAGTAATGCCAGTTGCGGTGAGTTTTCTCGTTTTGCATAATATGCTTGTAGACGGTGACCGGCACCGGGAAGGGCTTCGGGACGGGTACTTCGAACTTCTTCAGCACCTCCACCGGGAACGGCTTCTCCACCTCGATCGGGTACGGCTTCTCCACGGTGTACGGGACGGGCTTTTCGATCACCTTCGGGATCACCTTGTAGATCGGGATCTTGATCGGTTGCTCCACGTTCACCTGCAGCGGGTAGGGCTGGGGAATGTACACCTTCACGTAGTGCGGTACGGCCACCGGCACCGGATGCGGCACGGGGACGCCCACCTTCTGGAACACTGGCACGGGCACGGTTTTGGACTTTTCCGACACGCTCGAGTGCACCGGCGAACCCGAGTGAGCCGCCTCCTTGAGGTGTTGGAGAATTTCCTGGTACCGTTCGTCGAGCTCTTCCGAGTCGCCGTAGATGTACTTTCCGTTCGCGGCGACCGTGCTTAGCTGCAGGAACGCCACAAGCAGCATCATCATCGATGTACAACATAACTGAAAAAAGCGTTGGATACAGAAGCGTTTAACTCGAATTCTTTTGAGGATAGAATATGCACAACTCACTAAAGGACTCATGTTTTCAAATTCACAGTTAATATCACTTTTCAAGCACTAGAAATCACTGTTCATCAAAGCACGAATAGCGCGGCAATGAACTGCTCCTTGGAGCCGACGTTACTTTTTATACATCCACCACCATTCCATTCGCGAACGCAGGGAGCTGGGCTTCAAAATCGGGTTTTCTTTCATTTCGACGATCGCCCCTCCCGTGGCCGACGGTGTCCGATAATGACCACCGTTAGGCTTCATTCATTTGCAGGGCTGGTGGTGCATCCGATTGCGGAAAAATGGGCAACCGAACACCAACACCTGTCCCAGGGCGGGTTGTAAATGGTGGCCAAAACAAAAACCCTTTGGTTTGCGCGGGTGGTGGCCATTTGTTTTGTTTTCCCTTCACAAAGGCTT
Source organism: Anopheles sinensis (assembly GCA_000441895.2). Classification (NCBI taxonomy): domain Eukaryota; kingdom Metazoa; phylum Arthropoda; class Insecta; order Diptera; family Culicidae; genus Anopheles; species Anopheles sinensis. The sequence goes on along the minus strand of KE524644.1, from coordinate 15,136 downwards.
TTCCTTTCGATCTTGCCCCGCATCGTGCCCTATGGTTTTCCCTTTCTCCCTTACAATCCCAGACAGACGAGCGAATTTCCTTGCGGATCGCCGTACGCGGAAACGAAACCCATCGCGCGGAAGCGCTTTCCGTGCGGTTTGTGGTGGTGGTGGTTCGTTGGAAAATGAAATGGAAAACTAAGTGCCTTCGATACGTGCGATTTGATACCGGAGCAGCGAAACCCGATCGGCATACTTCTGGTCCGGCCGGGGCTACGGTAAACCCGATGACCGGGACTAGACCGGGTGCAATTGCGTAAATTTGGGTCAATTAAAGTCCGCCGCTTGTTGCAGTGGGTTATCGGAACTGGCCCGATTTTGCCCTTTTTATTTCCTCGATGCGTGGTGAGCACGAAAACGGTTAAATTCCTGCACGAAACGGGTAGTTTCGTTATCCAACAATCGAAGTCGGCCTTTTTTCGTTATCACCCACGAAGGGTGGAGGGATAATTCTTGTGGCCCGGACTTGAGGCGTGAAAAGGTAAAAGTATAAAAGTACGTGACTGATCATTTTCTATCAGGACGATAGCATTCACCCTTTTCGTGTCCATCGAACTAGAAATAATCTATCGTTCGATGCACCGTTGTGGTGTGGAAAACATTACGGATAAACACGGACATTAAACGTGCCGCCTAATTTGGTACTTTATTTGCCATGATGAACTAGTGTGCAAGCAAAATTTTAGAAGCGGTCCGTGTATCTGTTTTGATGATCGTAATTACGTTATTGAAAATTGAATCATCCCGTTGCTCTGCTGCATTTCGTTCCTTTGTAGTTGTTATTTTACTAAATTGGATTCATTTTCTATGGATGGTAATTGTAGGCTCACTTTATGAAGCAGAACTAATAGCAATTCACTTCAATTCCATTGCATTGGGAACATACAACGATTTAAAATAATTTTATTGCTATCAGCATCGATCGATAAATCAATGTTGATCAATAAAAAATGGCGTCCCAAATGTCAAAGAACAAAAAGAGAACAAAGTATGATGCTTACGATCTTGGTTCCTGTTTCTAGAATTGAAAAATTCTAATCACTCAAATTTTCTTCTATCAAACTAATCTCCCGGCTGCATTGATACCAGGAAAGCAGAATTGATAGAAATTGTCCAATCTATGACACAAAGTAGGCTGGGGATCTGCATCCAATCGACATCGATATTGAAATAATTTACCCGAGTTCTTACGAAGTTAAAGGTCAGAAATAGAGCAGAATATGTCCGGGTTACCTCCTCGCGATCTTCGGTCCTGTTACTCAACAATCAAAAACACTTTAATTTTGAACGATTTTCTTTGATAAAACTGATCTCCCAGCTGCTTTGATACCAGGAACGCAGGATTGTTAGGAGGTAACCAATCTGGGCTTCAAAGTAGGCTGGGAAACTGCAGCCAATCAGCATCGATCATCCAACTGATAACAAATTCGAAGGTCATAAAGAGAGCAAAGTATTTCCCCAACAATTTCAGGGTACCTTTTCACGATCTGCGGATCCACAATAAGGAAAAGATGGGACAAATGGAATGGAAAAACAGAGAAAAGATAAATAAAATCTCGGGCTGTATGAGTCCGATCGAGGAAAATAGCATACCAATAGAAAGATCTCGAGTAGATCTAGCTATGTAAAAAGTTTCACGGCTCTAATGCAAGCCGTTTGGACGCTATTAAAAAAAGATGGGACAAAATTTAGGGCAAAATCCATGCCTCCATTCAAAAATAAATAAAAACCGTTTAAATGTAATAATTAATCAGCTTTTTCGAATAATTATCGCTCACAAGCCCCACATGCAAGTCTCGCTTACAAGTCTCACATCCAAGTCTCGCTTACAAGTCTCACGTACAAGTATCGCTACCAAATCTCACGAACAAGTCTTGCATACAAGTCGAATGCATGAGCATACAAGTTTTTGACTTGCATGCAAGTTTTCCGATTTTTTGGCGAGAAAAAACCAGTCCGACGACTTGCATGCAAGTTGCATGCAAGTTTTTCCGAGTAAAAATCGACTTGCATGCAAGTTTTTCCGAGTAAAAATGCTCG
>KE524643.1:16372-73558 GCA_000441895.2 Anopheles sinensis | reverse complement strand
CTATAGTAATTAAGGTTTATTCGTCGTGATTTATTTGATGTTTTAAGTCATTTAGCAGAAATGAGTCAAGAACAACATCGTCTTGTCAAAACTGATCTAAAAATCAAATTTGGTCATGATGCAGCCCTCTGTTCCATGAAAACCGGTCTTAAAATCTTCTGATCACTTATCATAGCAATACGGTTCATGAAAAAATCGGTAACGACGGCCACAAGCATCAACGTGGGAGTGAAACCCAGCTAACATTCATAGATAGGCGAATAATTTATTAATAAATAGTGAAACAGAGAAGAACAGCATTGCTAACTATTGTGGAATTCATCATAAGGTGCCAAAAAGACATGTGCAACAAATTATGTTAAGCGGAAAAACCACAAGTGGGCAGAAAGATTCTGCAAGCCCTACATGACAGAGCGACATGAACTGAATCGGTTCAAATTCGCTGTAAGGTATATTTCTCGGTGCGAAGCATGCTAAAAAGTTTTTTTTTCAACAAAATGAAGTTTATTCTTCGTTTTTAAGATGTTTGGCAATACTTTTGACACGATGTTGAACAAGAAACTGGTGCTAAAGTGAGCCGGCACATTGATGGTTTTAAACCATTGATATTGGGAGCTCCCTCACTGCGGGGAAAGCTTGCCATGCCGTGAATCTGAGTGAGAATGATGTCGAATATAGTAGAAACAAAGTTAATTGAACAAATTGAGTATTTGATTAACCTAGCCCTCGTTTTCCAACAGAATAATGCAGGAATTCACAAGATTATGCTGTCTATAGGTTGGTTTCCTTACAAAGAACGGAAATTTTAGGGTGGCCAGTAGACTCTCTGCATCCTAATCTCATAGACAAGCTTTGGCCTATTCATGATCATCTTAGTTGTCTTCAAATTTCAATTAGTTAAGCAAACAATTACGTGCCAAGTCGTATTTGTGAATGTTGCGAGCATCACGAGCAGAATTCCCTCGAAAAAATATTTGTTTGCCTACAAATCTCCGCATATTGAAGGGATAAGATACAAATACTCGTACAATTACTACAGGCATCATTCAATTTTATTTCAGTTGAGTTTTTGTTAAAATATCCTCAATTACTGTACAAAACCCAAAGTGGTGCTATTTTTACTTCCAGGCCATTTTAACGCATTATTTGACTGAAACGCTTACAGACCAAATTAATACGATCGTAACCTACTGAAAACTTGTAAAACTGATTGAACTAACGTTCCAAACTGAAAAAAGCTCACATTTTATAGACATTTAAAAGATATAGCCAAAAAACAGGGTGGTACTATTCTTGTTTCCTCGGGTGTATTATTAAGCATATAACAGTTGCTACAAGATTAAGCTGCGGAAATATATTTAATAAATCGTCGAAGCGGCTCCCCCCTGCCTTGGAATGTAAAGATCTTTACGTCATTTCTAAAACCTGCCCACCGGCGACATCCCCCAGTCGACCGCATGGCATCATCAACACAAACAACTACCTGCTTCCCTTCACGCCACGATCTCCCCAGCATGGTTCCGGATCTATTCTCTCACAGCTGACTGTGACCCTGCCCCAACTGTGGAGAGTTATGTTTAGCGTGATTAGCAATGCGTCCCCCCACATGCGCATTTGGTCATTTACGCACACCAAAAAACCCACAAGACTTGCGGTCGATCGTAAACTCTTTCGATTCGTCTGGTAGTCGCATCGTGGATCGCATCGCGAGACCAGTCGTCTTCCAAACTTCAACTGTGTTCGGTTTGAAAGTTTAACTTGTTCAGCGCAACCATGGCAAAGGAGGAATCCAAGTATGGTTTCAAAGATAGGGCAAAGGCCGAAGAATCTCTGGAACTTCTTAAAGCCGAAGATCACAAGTACCAGATGCTGACCGTTCGGGGGCTGATCGGAAGAGCTAAGCGGGTTCTGACGTGTAAGTAGCTCTTGTATACAGTATACTAATAAGTACAACACCATTTGCTGCAGATTGTTTCCGTGACTCACGCTCCTGAAACATAATTAGAATTACATTTCACAAGGTTTCATTCAAATTACTGAATTACGCTACTGAATCGAATTCATACGCCTAGTTGAATTGCGATTCGTTAATTTTTCCCACTTTCTTGTTTTGCGGAAGTGGTGGGCCGCATGAGGTAATGGCTATTTTTAATCTTGTCACTCCTTCCTTTCGCTTCAAACATTTGAAGCAACAGATGTACGCCGATCGTTTCCGAGTGAGCGTGTGTCCGTGTAATAATTTTACGTGCCAACGAATCAAAACAAACAAGGTGTGAGAGAATGTAAATTGTTCAAAAATTTAACTTGTTTTCAACGATGCATTCCGTTTCATCGACTCTCCTGTGATACCGAAGAGTGAATCCCGTGTGACGCGTCAAAACATTATTGTACAGTATGTCCCATAAAAAAGTGTGAAAATCGATGCCTCATTAAAAAAAAAAGGTATAGAAAATGATAAGAAAAATAATAATTTTATTCAGGGAATTAATTCTGAAGCCTTTGAAGATTACATACCTACTTAATGTATGAGTTAGTCATCGAGTTCCATGCCTTGGCAATCGAAGCTTTCAGGGGGCCAGCAAGGGGGTAAGCATGTTCACGGGCCCTTAACCCGACCATATGCCCATATTGAGTAATCCAAAGGATTCAAGTCCGTGCTGCTGGGAGGCCAAATGTAATTGCCATAAATTCACGGTTTTTCTTCGGCCAGCTTGAATCCTGTTGGAGGTATGGCATGGTGCTCCGACCTAATGAAAAATTACGTGTTAGTGTACTCCAAAGTTGGCTTTCATCCATGACAGAGCATAGTCATTCAAAATGTTCATGAAAACCTCTGTATTAACACCTTATCCAGCTTTAATAAATCCTGGAGGCATCTACAAGCCGTTGAGCGTAACTGCCTTGAAAATTATGGCTTCGGTCACATGTTTGGTTGTAAAGTTGAATTTCATGTTCTCTGAAATATCCGCAATCTTCTTCGACAAAATAAAACTGTCTGTGCGTGTGTTAGATACGAAATCAATGGTGAACTTTTTTTATGTTTGCAACAAACGTTACGAAAACTCCAGCCGTAGTTGTTTGATTCGGTCCGTTACAAGCTGTACTCTGACTCTAGACGATCTTTTCATGGCATGTTTGACCAACATGGTACTTTTTGAAATGTAGGCTTCCTCTGCCAATTTCCGGATCATCCCTCAATTGTTACAATTTATTTTACGGGCTTTTGGGCGAGCAGCAAACTAATCACAACTTCTTTTGCGCACATTTTTCTCAACTGTGTTACTCGTGAATCAATTTTTTTTTTTTGCATATCTCAAAGTATACTGTCAGATGATAACAAAAACATATTGAAACAGCAACAATAATGTTTTAAGTTACCCAAAATAAGTATTGAAAACATACGAGAACAACATGTTACATAACAATGATGATTGATCGTCAAGAACGTGATGATTTTTATATTTTATTATTTTGATGTTCCAGTAACGAAGGCAGAAGAAAAAGTTAACAACATTAAAGCAGCGATCGAAACATTCGAAAAATGGCTCGAGGCTAACAATACGGCGTCTACTAAAAATGCCAAACCTAAGGAGGCCGAGGAAAAGGTTGAAACAGTCCCCGGATTAGGCTTCAAGGATAAGCAAGCCGCCGAGCAGACGCTCAAGTAAGTGACCATCGAAAATTTGATACTAATGATTGCAGAGGAATGACTTTTTTGAGTGTATATTTTTCAGAATTCTAGAGGGTCGTGATCCGGACTACCAGAAGCTGGCCATTAAAGGTTTACTTGGGAGCGCCAAACGCGTCCTGCCGGCAACCAAGAATGAAGATAAAGTGAAATCCATCAAGGAAGCGATGGCCCTGTTTGAAGATTTTCTCGATCTTTTCGATCGCGAGGAGCGTGGAAAGCAAAATATGCCGTATCTTTCGATCGAGCTGATCAGACAACTGCCAACGCCAAGCCAACCCGATAAGCTGGCAGCAGATTTTCTCGACTGTTACGAGACGGTGGCCAAAGGAAACTACAAGCATCTGCGCACTAAAGCGCCCAAGGATGAGCAGGAAACCTGGGACATAATTCGAAATCGTAACTTGCAGAAGCTGAAGCCCAAAGGCGACGAAAAGCTGTTCGATTCGGATGGCAAACCAACAGAAACGCATTTAAAACTGGCACAGTGGGCGTACAGTCCTCAGGTGGAAAAACTGAAATCCTTTGCAGCTTCGCATGCGAAATCTAAGTCCAACCCTCGCAAACGATCGCATTCAACGTCGGACGGGGAGGAATCCAATAAATCTAAAGACAAACACGGTAAGGATCAGTCGAATAAAAAGTCCAAGAAATGATGTAAGTGAATACAAATAAAAGCATCTTTTGTCCTATAAATTGGTAGTTTGTTTCTATTTTATATAAAAGAAAATCAAATAGCTCATTTTCTTCATTCATACAATTGATAATGAAGAACTGAATTGTATTTAACAGACGCTTGGCGCAATTTATCGATAGAATTGTGCATGGGATGAAATTCCTGTGGAATGAATAATCTATATAACTTTTTTTTGTCTCAAATTTACTATTTCTTGAACATTACCAACGATTTTCTTGAACCGAAATTTTAAATTTAACAAGAATATGCACTACGCGTAAATATATATTGTAAAAAAATATGAAAAGTAAACTAATAATAACTAAAATTGCGGCTTACGAATTTGAAATATTAAACTATAAAAATAATAAACTACAATAAAAGTTAAAGTAGAAGAAAAATCATTAAAATTACTAACTTACAAAAATACTTCAAGTACTTCACATAATGAATTGATGGTAATGAAAGCTTTCCTTTGTTTAATTCTGACGATGAAAGTTCAGAAATAAGTGTCCTTCCTTTACTACCAGCCAACAAGAACGGTTCATTTTTTTTTTAATTCAGGAATATCTTGAAGCCGTCAATCATAGTCATGTTATGAATCTGATTTTGATTAACGAAGGTAAACACATTTAACCTCTTATTACACTGAGTACGAAAGTGCCGTGTCGAGGAACAAATGCTGAATTTATATTCATGGTAAACTTAAATGTAACTGAATGTATCATCATATATTCTTCCCTCCAAATATTTTTTGTGTATAATATTATATGAAATAAGCGCAGATGACAATAACATTTATCAACACGAGTAGTTTTTCCAATAAATCGAACATTACTTAATCATGTGGAAATCTAAATTTTTAAGATGCTGGTTTAAATCTTGCAGTTAAAGATAAAAAATAAATCTCCTAATAAGAGGTCAATATGCATACTTGGGACACCGTTACTCTGCTCAGTCCATATGAAAAGAAACAAATAAACCAATCGATGTACATATATAATAAAACGGATTGACAACGGTCCTTTTTTCAGCTTTACCCAGTTGACTGCGTCTCGAAGTTCGATTCATTTATCATGCCTGCAAAGAACCAGACAATTTGACCCAATAAAGAAATATCGATTGAGTAGGTTATTACGGTTGCAATTTTTGATCGATATCACAGTGCTGCACTGTACTCGCGGGCATATAATTATCGTAATTGAAAATGTTTAATTCATCAAGCCAATTTTCCAGAACATCCTGCATACTAGAATCACTGAACGATCGATGATGGCTAAGAAGCAGTATTTTCAAGGTTCGTTACCGCTTATACTAAACAATAATTATAAAACATTTATGAGGAGGTATAAAATCTTTTTCAGTTTTAGTTTCACATGAATGTTTTATTAACAATTGCAGACGAAACATATGTAGATAAGGTAGAACAGTGTTTTCCAATAAGAAAGTTTCTATATCAATGGAGCAAAATTCCTAATGATTTATTGCCTATTTACTCCTAGCCACTACCAACGATCACTACCAACGATCAGTTTGGTGTCGTTTTCAGATGTATATAACTAACCTAACTCAATATAATTTCATTTCACATGTTCGAAAATAATCAAGCAATTGATAGGCGAGCAATGTACGTTGCGTGGAATATTTGTCAGCATCATTAAAACCATTCATGGCTTGTCAGCTCATACTGTGCTAGATTGATTGATGTCATCGGTTAGAACAACATGGTTCCTTGTCGTGTCATGGGTGATGCCCAGTTTTCGATTGCCCTGCAAGCTTTCTGTGAATGTGCATGCAAGTTTCTAAATCATTAACACCACACGGTCCACTTCCGGATCACATGTAAACACGAACTCAAATGAATCGAATAAAGAATCTCGGCGTGTGTATCAGTATCGCTGATCTTATTTGAATCGCCACCGTTTCGCTGTGTAGCAAAATACTAAGCATGATCCTAATTAAATGTTGTTTTAGCAATCTAGCTTCACGTTACACTATTTTAAATAAAATTTCTAACCATTTCACTTGACGTTAGCGGCATATTTACGCAGGTGACTTTGAAAGCTGTGCAACGACTCTTCGCGTGGTTCAGGTCCGTCTGGCACATTCACCGTCAAGTGTTGACACCATTCAATTTAGTGTTATCTTATCAGTTTGAGGAAAAGAAATGCGCCTAGAAGGAAGTCACAAAAACATAGAGAAAAACCAGCGGGGAGGGCAGTTTGATTCGACCGTTTTTATTTATTTTCTCCATTTTTTGTAATCATCATCGTCTGCTACAGTGCTGGTTGCAAATTGTGCAACACCAGAACAAACCCAAAACCCAGTTTTTCAGTAAAACATAGCGTTTGGTGCGTATGTTAACAGACATATATTTCGTAATCTACCTTCATCCCCTACCGATGATTGTTGGTAATGATTATGGTGATAAAAAAATGGCACTCAACGACGCTCACAGACAGTTTTTCGCTTCATTTGTCCCAACCTTCCGGCTATCGATAACTTCCCCTTTCGGTGACCGACTGGAGCAGACTAGGAGGAGGTTGACAGTTTCACTGACCGCGGGTAGAACCGCCAGTACTGATTAGGACGCCGGTTAGAGTGGCCGCACCGGAAAAGTGCACCGTTCGCGCCAGGTTTTCAAAACACGTGACGATATTATTTTTTGTTACGTTTGACGGTTAGTGTTTTTGAACCGCGGGTAGTGAAGATCGTTAGTGCGATTGACGGATTGCAGTGTGCTCAGGTGAAAATAATATTTATTTTAAGGTGCATAGGAAAATATGTATTGAAAATTATACCTCAAATTAATACTCAGCGTTGTAGTAAACCCAAAACAATTAAGCACCTTGCAGTTGATCACAGAAAGTATATAATTCATTAGTAAACATTGATTACCAGAAAAGTTTATCTAAAGCAATTCCTGAACAAAAAGCAGTTCCTGAATTGAAATCTTTAATGAGAAGCACTATACTTTTCTGCAGCTAGTTCCAATATTGACCTACCGGCAATGGCATTCGTTGACGTAAAAGCAATTAGCCAGCGAGTAGAGCAACAATGCAAACATCCTTGCGAAGGGCGCATTGGGAAACACGGGCCATTGTTATTGATTTTTATACTCCAACCGATTGATGCCTCATTCTTAACGGCTAGCAAAGAATCCATCTATTTGTTTGTATTCTGCACTTGAAATCGTGTCACCTATTTTTTTTTCCTCTTTGACCCTTTCCAAGGCGTGATTGTGAGAGTGAGTCGTCGATTTGCGACTATCGGGCGATATTTTTTGTGGTTGATAAGAAAAGCCATTTCATTACACTAATCTCGGCACGCATCCCTCACGTATGCCATTATAAGTGACATAACGAAATGTGCCCGGCAGTCAGAACCTCCTTCCGTTAATGGAATGTTGACTACTAAAATCCAACGTGATTAAAGTGTCTTTTAATTTTGAAATTGTGAAATATTTTGGACAGTTACAGTTCATAGTTAAGTGTAAGATTCCAATCTTGGAAAGCTTATCAATATTAAAGTACATAAATAATTAAGTAATTCATCTTCTAATGTTTCCAAAAGCGTTGTTTTAAGATTATTAATGTACGAATTCAACTCATTTTCAACAAAACGTTTAATTGTTCTTTTTTTTTTTGTTCAGAAACAAGGAGGCATTTATGGAATTAATCCTATCAGGTCTCTTGTGCTATTTTTATCATTTGATGATTATTAAAAAATCCGACCCACTACAGTAATTTACACTAAAACATCTTCACAATCTTTATGGTATTTAGTGTGGTGTATTCAAGGAACAGTTGTTACAGAAAAAAAGTGATTAATGTTGTTGGCGTATTTTGAAACATCAATTAAAGTTTTTAAAAACCACCACATTTGCCTAGCTTGGGGCAAAATTTCCTAAAAATTGTTCGTATAAATTCAGTGCTCTCGCTGGGCATTGACGTTTTTGCTTATAAATGTCTCATTCCTTTTACACCAGCCTAATCAAAGCCCCCCAAAAAGATAACAGGTGTGAAGATAGTCACAAACTCTAATCTTCTTTTTTACCGCCACGAAAACCACCAGGCTAGGCGTACCGAGCGGGCTTTATCGTTCGCCCCGTTTGTCGCTGGGAAAGATATTATACAGCACCTAACGACGATCACCGGGGATGGCTCGAACTAGGGATACATCGATCGTGTGTTAGGTAACAACCAGGGCTGTATCAGGAAAAGATAACGATAAAAAGGGGGATTTGTTTGAACAGTGACGAAAGCATACAACATGGTACTTTTGGAAAGAAGATTGTTCTCTGCAAAAACCACGGGTCACTTTTTACGTATACTTTTGGAAAAGTTAATTCTTCCCAACATTTCACCATAATGTGCTTATTATAAATACACTCATCGTTTTTTACTAAAACATGTTTTTAACTTTCAGAAATTACGAAATAATTTAAGATGGGAAGAACAGAACCATTGATCGTACAGTACAAAAACAAGTGGTACGATTTAACAGATTTTGCACATAAGCACCCAGGAGGGAAAAAATCCCTGACCGGCCTGCACAACAAGGACATGAAGGATCGCTTCGAGCGTGCGCCGGGCCATTCCGAGGCAGCCAAGTATCTTATGCGGGAGTACCAGATAACTCCTCCGAACTCCACGCAAACCACCAAGCAGAACGGATTCTCTCTAAATGGCACTGCCAAGCACCCGATGACAAATGGTTCCGTTTCGAATGGCGTAAAAAATGGTGTAAAGCATTCTAGCACTGCACTTCATTCATCGAAGACAACATCGAACGAGGACGATTTAACGCACCTGACGGATGAAAGCATGGAGGTACGTCATCGGCTAGAGTAGTGTAAAACAAGTGTACCCGCTTATCGGTACGTCCGATCGTGGACAATAATTTAATCATCGCCACCTTATCGGTTATCTTTTGCCATATTCATCATCAACATCGTCATCATCGTAATCATCAACCGGCATTGTTAACCTTGCTGCATGGGGAATGATTCACGATTGGCTGGAATTCACCCGATTCACACACAATTCTCTTATCTACACACTTTATGCGATAAGGATGACTTGTATGCTCGCAGTACGGTGATGTGAATTGTGTAATCCTTGCTAACAAACGCTTCAAATGTTATATTATCATCTATCCCCCCATCTCTACTCAGCACCTGGTCGACTGGAACAAACCGATGGTTCTTCAAATACACAAAATGGGGGACAAGTACGCCGAGTGGGTGAACAAACCCGTTGATCGGGAACTGCGCCTCTTTGGTCCGTCCTGGGTGGAGAACATGACCAAAACACCCTGGTGGATAGTGCCCGCCTTCTGGATACCGGCCATCGGGTACATTATCACGCACTACGGATCGCACGATCTGGCCAAGGGGCGCGGATTTAGCGATGCAACCCAATCGTTCCTGACCGTCGATCTGTATTTGCATCTGCTTATCGGTGCATTCGCCTGGACACTGCTCGAGTACTCGCTGCACCGCTGGGTTTTTCATCTCGATCCGAAGCATAATCGCTTCCTTCAGACGTTTCACTTTCTCATACACGGCCAGCATCACAAGGTGCCGTTCGATCCCTATCGACTGGTGTTTCCAGTGCCGCCGGCCATTCTACTTACTACAATATTTTATCAACCCATATACTACATTTTTCCATATCCAAGGCTTACGCTTGCTGGGGGTCTCATAGGTGAGTAGCGATTTTGATTGACGATTAGTTGGTAAATCTACATTCAAGAGGCCTAACAATTTTCCCATTTTTAGGATATCTTATTTACGACATGATACATTATTATCTCCACTATGGAAGTCCTTCCGGTGGTCACCTGTACCACATGAAACGATATCATTACTCTCATCATTTCGTTCATCATGATCAAGGTAAGGATTATGATAATTTTCTAGCCTAGATCAGCCAAATCTGTCGTGTAGTGTTCAAATCAAAAGAAGATTGCAAAGCGCTCCAAAATTTTACGTTATTAGTTAAAACTTAACTCTTTTTTTACAAGAGTAGTTTGTTAGTTAAAACTTAAAAGTGCACCCAGTCGAACGAGCTTGAAAATCGACAAAGTTTTTTTAAAAAATTGTTTAAAAATTATAAACTGCAGTAGTATTTCATGCTTATATTATAATCATTTTTTTCAACTAAAAACTTAGATTATATGTATATGTTTACATTATAAATTTGTAAAAACCAAAGCAAAAACTGAGTCTAGCAAAAACACCAAAAAATGTTAATTAATTTAGTTGATTGTTTTAGGCATAATTTAGCTACATGCAAACCTAATTTAAGTTTAGCGAAATTAAAAATATATTATGAACCGTTGTAATTGATACCCGATATAGTACAAATTGATCCACCCATTTTGAAGCAGTCAATATTTTAATCATTTCAATTCTTCATTCCAGGTTATGGAATCAGCAGCGACGTCTGGGATAAGCTCTTTGGAACACGAATAATGCTGAGAAAGTTGAAGTACCTTTTGAAATGGTAGAGATGGCTTTTCAGAAGCCGACCAAACGAGGGCTGAACAGATACCACACGGTACACTGTACACAGGGGCTGTAATTATTTAAAAAATAAATCAATAAACATACATTCATACATTCCTATAACACGAGTATGTATTCTTATTTATTTGATATAGTTTTTTATTCATCATGTTTAAGTACTGCTCTAGTCTTTAAAGGATAAATGTACACAGATTATACCGGTGTCACAGATAAAAAATAACGATCCTTTAGCTACAAAGGGAAATTTTTTTTCGTAGAAAATAAAATCTTCTTAATTATGAAGAGAATAAAATAAACTTAGACGTTAACTAGCTCAGCGTTTCCAAAAAATAGAATAATAAAGGTAATACAAATCTGCAGAAAATAGGGTAAACGTACCAGTTTCGGCCAAAAGTTGGTATCAACACTTTCACGAAAAAGAATCCCTTAAGGTATAAATAACTTTACACTGGCGTAAATGAGTGGAATTATAAGAAACATTCGGTAAGAAGTAATGATTTGGATCGACACTTTGAGCAATTTGCTTGCCAAAAGGGAAGAAAAATGGTAGACAATAATTTGAACCTTTTATCATTCGTTTATACAACAATAATGCGCGGTCTTGTCGGTAAATGTCCTGAGCTGACCAAAACTGGTACAGTAATCGTATGCTATTTTAGAGAACATCGCAAAAAGATCACATATCCTCTTAAGTAAGTAACGGTAGAATAAGATCCATAAGATCCATCTTGAAGATCATTTTTCTAATTGGTATAATACAACCTCAATATCCGATGCCTGTAAGATTTTTGGTTCGGGGCTCTTTCCAACAATCGACAAACGGCGAGTAAATTGCTGTGTAGAACTAAACAGTAGTGCAGCGGTACCCTTTTCAAGATGTGTTCTTAACTGTTGTCAACTTTGGATGTTTTCTGCGTCAGTTGCCTCAGCTGAGGAAATGTGCTTTTGGTTTGTGTTGGATACAGGCGAATGGCCAACTGGATGAACGGTTCGTACAAGGAGGCCCGTTCCATGGCATTGACCGCGTAATGTTTGATGCGTTCACGTGCGCACCAATTGTTTGCTCGGTTGAGATTGGATTCAATAAGATCGGTGTTATTTATTTGGTTGTTGCCATTATTATAGTGATTACCATTCGGTGAAGATGGTATCGTTCCACCACCAGTGGGAGCATTTATTGGCGTCGGACCCGTTGCACGTACCTGGCGAGAACGCATGTTTGCTATCACAATTATGATCATCTGCAACGGAACACACAACAAATGAGGCTTGATTGAGTACGATATAGAACGGTAAGACATCCGGTGACTTACCTCTTTCTTCTCCTTATACTTATCGATATCACTTTTGATACCAGCAAGCATATCTAAGCTGGCTGGATCGCTTGGGTCGTATACTAAAATAAACGCATCCGGATAGAGCAGATAGTGTCGGGGAAGCTGCACGTTACCCTGCAAACCGGCCGTGTCGTAAATGCGAAGCATATCTCGGCTACCCTTACCAGTATCGACACTGGCCACGTATGTATCTTCGATCGTGCTGTGCAGTTCCTAATTATATTACAGTAACGGTAAAAGGTAACATCAATTAGCATAGGCTGCTGTACGTGTACCGCTAAGTGACATCGATCGCTGTTTTACCTACCGAGTCGATCGACACATTGCCATAGATCAGCTGCTCCAGGATGGCCGTTTTTCCGACACCTTTTGCTCCGCATATTACCACTTTCCCCACTTTCGATATCTTCGACGTGAGCATCGCTACGCAAATTTCTGCTCAACCACCCGCACACCACGGTTTCACGCACTGGAGTCTGGACAACGCAAGCTTCGTAAAAATTGTGGATGCAAACTGTGTCTAATTATTTTTTCTCATAGTGGAAGAGTGTATTTATACGGCTGCGGAACATACGCGAATGTATCTAAACGCGAGATTGTGCTTCCTGAGAAACGCTGCACAAACAACGGTGCATTGTTTACGGTCTTGGTTTGCAGTAGTGTTGGCAGAATCGGGACTTGGAAAATACGATGATTCGATCCCTAGAGGGATTCTAATAATTCGAATCCCTTTTGACGGATTCTAAAGATTTGATTCGATTGGGATTCCATTTAGATTTGGGTAAAAGAGTAAATGAGGCACCGGCCGAAACTCCTAGCTTGATTGCGTAGCCCAATATGTAGAAAAATGGTCCACATTTTCAGAAATATACGAATAAATGTATCAAACATTGCATACATTCAGGTATAATGTCGCACAAGCGGTGTAGCCACAACCGGGAAAACGAAGGCCGGGGCCTCATTTACTCTTTTACCCTGATTTGTTTGGGACTCGTATCAGATATGATTGGTTTAGGATACGGATTGGGATTCGGATTGGAATCTCAGAATGAATCCCAACAAGGATTTGATTTTCCCACCACTAGTTTCCAAAACAAAGCTGTCATTCCGCTCCGTCCACTGCAACTCCGTCGCTGCGGTTAAAACAAGGTGTGTACATAACTATACATATCTTTGGCATGAATTTATTTTTTGGCAAAATGCGTTTTACCAAATAGAAGAAAAACAGCTCAGTTGACTGAAAAACTTAGAAATTTAATTTAACGTCATCACTAAAGTGAGATTGATACACATTTTAGTGACAGAAGTTTTGTTGATAACATTCATTAATAGGTCAAACCAAAGCTTGTAGAGAAGCATTTTGTGTTTGTTGGCATCATCAATGACATTTTAAGTGATGGTCAATACTCTTTCGACCATAACATTACAAAACATAAGCTCAAAAAATCGTAACGGAAATTATTTAACGGCCAATACAAATTTTGCCGATACCGGAAGCGAAGCTGTCCGTTTTGAAACAGAAACGCATCGAACAACAAAAACGCACACTCCATTGCCAATGCGGCTGTCATAAATCGACACCGATGGTGAAACGTGCCGTCTCTTTCACGCATCGCGATGTGTTTCCGCAACTAAACGCCATAGTTGCGATCTTCTTTTGTCCGTGACCATTTTGATCACACATGTGAGTAGCGACTTTCTGCCGGAGTGCGTAGGGAAAAGTGTGTTAAATCTGCTGGAAAACGGTAATCAGCTGCATGGAACGATGCAATTTGTGGTGTGTGATGCAAGGATGCAGGATGCCAAACGGCTAGGGCGCTCGTTTGGCCAGAAATAAGTGTTAATTCAGTCACCTTCACCCCCCTGGACTCGCTCTCCGGTGTGTCATCGGCTGGCCTATCGCGGGGCTACCGCAACAGCAGCGCGGACCTAGTAGTATGAAGTGATGTGTGCAAAGGGCATCGATGAAGATGTTGAATTCGATTCTTCACCTCGCCGCCTCATGGGACGACTCCCCATACTAACGGGCATAGATGTTCGGTTACCACCGCAAACTCGGTGTTTGTCGGTGCTTTCTTCTGGGCCGGTATTTTCGTCCACCAGCACACAGAATATAAAACTATCTCGGGGGGGGAAGGGCCCTCTTGGGTGCGGTACACATTCCTTCTCGTACCAGCACAGTCGCGGTCCGTCACGGTCTGGAGTCGTCTCCGCGCAAGAAGCTTTTGTGAGGCACAATCCAACAGAACAAAATCCGTGTTTTCTTCAAACCTTCTTGGTTGTACAACTTCTTCGGACAATGCTTGGAGAACACATTGAAAGTATTCCTCGATGAGAATATCTATTTCTCCTTCGAATTTGATCAATTTTAAGCCATGGAAAAAGAAACCCAGACAGACACCTGATTTGATAAACTACTTCTTTTTTTCAAGGTACTGCCGCAAATGTCAGCAAAGTCGTAATCGAATGCACCGACTGCATTGCTTACTTCTAGTATCGAAGTAGTCCACTTCGGGAAAGAGTATACGTTACCTCGTATTACCTTTATGAAAGGCATACTAAGGATGAATCGAATCATCAATAATACTTTTACAATTACACCAGTAAACGATGGAACAACACAACAGTTCGGTCCAACAAGTGTAGTGAAACCTCGCTGTACGTGTTTTTTGGTTCGCTTATAAGTGTTGGGACAGCTCCATGCACAGAAGTATACAAATTTTCTTGATAAAGAAGTTTTGTGGTTGCGAATTACAGCGCTGGAAGATTCGTTTGTAGTGTGCATGGTAATAACCACAGAGTGTGGTTCTGTTTGCCAGGATGTGAAGCCAACAACCTTTTCTTGGCAGAAGCGTGGTTTTCCGACGGCGGAGGGAGTTTTACCAGCTCGTTACAGCCTGAGAGTGTCAACAGTTGACGTGGCTGCTGTGGATGACATGGGAGCGTAGTGAGCCGCCGGTTCCGCAGGAGATGCCGCCTGCTATGGTAGTAGTGGTGGTTGTGCCGATTGGTGGTGGTAGTGCACCACAAAGTATCGCATTGAATTGATAGGTAATGACGAATGCAAAAACCTCGATTTTGATCGCTAGCAGAATCTTCTCCAAAATCGCTTCGTTGTTCGATTTTGAGAATAAGTAAACTAGCTGATATCGAGTGGAAAACGTGTGCGTACTATTTTTGGATCGCTTTAAATCGACGGAAACGTGCCTTCGTTTTCATCGATCTCATCCTACGCACGCACGTATATCTTTCTCTCGTTCTCTTCGCATCGTTGTCACTCTCTTTTGCTCAATCCATCTTTGTTGCGCTGCCGCTTGGGTTAACAGACTTCTTTTCTCCCTCTAGCTTACACGCAGGTCCGCAGGGCGTTTGCCCCTCGCAATTCGGGAAGGTGTTCCGTCTTTGACAACCGGCGGATTCGTAGGCGCCGTTCACTGACTTTTCTTTTACCCCTTCTTTCTTTTCCGAGCACACGTTGGTGGCAAAGAAAGTTTCTGCTGCAACCGAAATGCATCTGGGATCTCTAAAAAGAACCATTGCATCTAAAGGGGGAAGGAAGGATGATCCCTCATTGCGGTTTTCTTTTCCATTACGTTATAAATTGTATCTGCTAGCACGTGCTCTCCAAAGATACCTTTAATTTACATTATCACAATCAAACCAATTTTCGATGATTTGTGTAAACTCATTTCGGAGTTACTGTGTCTCAGTTAACAGCAGCTTAAAATAAGGTTTTCTCTTGTCGTTGCAATAAAACGAAATAATCCAATCGGATCTTTTTTTTCTGCAGTAATTCCTGCCTAACTAATCTTTAAACGCCGTATCTATATTTAGGTTAGGTTCAATGAGATTCGGTTCAGTCTTTCGTCTAAGTAAGGGTTCTAAACTCGGAAGGACAACAGTAAAAGCATAAAAAACAATCTAGATTGGTATGGATGTGATTGCTTTTAAATGCTAGTTTTCCTATTTTTTTAAATTTTCTCGAGATTTAAATAGCTCACAACAAAAGTGAGTAGAATAAAGGTATTGTTGCTACGATATTTTCTACTTATTTTTCCATTTATATAAACAGATGGCAACACTACACTCTGCTGGTGGGTGATTCCATCAGTTGATCAATCGATCGAGCAATTCCATCGACCTCCCATAGCATAGCAAGCTTTGAGTTAGCTTAAAAATCGATCCCCACATTCAATACGGCTAGCAGCGTTTCGCGAACCACTAATGCTCGGGCGCCAAGTTTTGCTCTTGGTGATAAGAAACTCCCGTGGTTTAATGCTGACCGTCTTCCAATACCTTTTTTCCTTCTTCTATCGTTAACCAATTGATAAGAAGTGTTCGGACGTGCAAGTGTGTGTTTGTGTGTTTACGACGTTACGAAATCACAGTAAGCGAGGGGGCATAAAAAATGAAAACGTGTCATTTCACATGTGCGGTATTCTTCCACGCGGAAGCAGAATCACCATCATGCTTTCGTTCGGCACAGCTGCATTGATCAATTAACGCCTTCTTAGTCAAATGGGATGGACAAACTTTGAGGCACCAAACGTTAACGATGCGAGCTGAATCAGAATATAATGAGGAGTTGTTCGAGCAGATACAATTAATAAGGACTCCTAGACCACCAGAGAAATATAATCCCATCAGCATCCTCATACTAAAGTTCAATTTTTATTGTTGATCGTTATGTTGGTAGAATTTGTTTGTAGTTGAATTTCCTGATAATCAACTAAATAAACTTAACATATCGTTTAAAATCGATGCACACCTAGTGGAACAACATATGCCAAAAGCCTTCCCGTTGGTAATAGAAAACGTTGTATAAATTAGTAAAATTCCAGCCTTTTATTTGTGATTAATTATAACGTGCAATAAAGCAATTGCGGCTTTTACTGTTATGTCGAACAAACGGATAGAATCCACGCTCCGATACTCAGGAGTGCCAAAGTAAGAACATTCCCACCTAACGCTCTAGGTTGGTACCGTCGTTGCCTTATATGTCGCAACGAGGCCAATGTGTACCAGTAGAGTATAGATGCATTGATGCGAGGTTATTGCAAACACGTTGCCGTTGCTATTGCGGCCTTGAAAAAACAGATGAGAAAGATTTGATTTGGCTGGCGCACTGTAAAGAGCTCAAATTTGCAACGGTTTATTGATTTCGCTAAGGTCGCCCTGTTAATCCCTCATTTTACGACGATTATGGATCATCTCGGTAAAATAGAACGTAGAAACTCGTAACGTCTTCGCTTGGTGATGTCAGTCCGAATCCAGTTGTTGCAGGAACACGTTGGTACCGCAGAGGGAATTATTCCGGGCCGTGTGTGCCCCAACCGCAAAGCCCGTTCCACAAAGCCGAATCTACCGTTTTCCAGACAGTGTTCTTTTCAGCCGGAGTCCCCACGAGGCGGAGTAATTAATTAAAAATCACATTCTTTCTTCCCGTGAATGGTACAAGCAGCATAAGCAAGATCTTTAAAAGATCCATCCGATACACCTTGCATATACAACTGCATTGTTTGTATATCGACTTCATCTGGAGGGGATCGTAGGATCTTTGCCTATTGTCGTGTGCATACAACTGTCGCCTTCGGAGCCAGTTCGCCAAGGGATCGCGTCTGAACTTTGTTGAAAGTTTCGATTTGGTTTTTTTGCCCCCGTCTCATCGGAGCACGTTAACACATCTTCCCCAACAAAAAAAAACCCCCAAACTTCATCAAACATGGCTGAAATGGAGGATACCCACTTCGAGGCCGCCGATTCCGGCGCATCCCAGACGTTCCCGATGCAGTGCTCCGCGTTGCGCAAAAATGGTCATGTAATGCTGAAGGGACGTCCCTGCAAGATCGTCGAAATGTCTACCTCTAAGACCGGCAAGCACGGACACGCCAAGGTACACATGGTCGGTATTGACATCTTCACCGGCAAAAAGTAAGTATGCTGCAGTGGCGAGCAAAACGGGAACAAAATGTGTGCGTTTTGATATTACTTATTATTTTCCTTCCTCCCCCTTTGCAGGTATGAAGATATTTGCCCCTCAACCCATAACATGGACGTTCCCAATGTCAAGCGTGAGGACTATCAGCTGACTGACATCGACGATGGCTTCTTAGTTCTAATGGGTGACAACGGTGACCTGCGTGAAGATTTGAAGATTCCGGACGGCGATTTGGGCACCCAGTTGCGCTCCGAGTTTGATTCCGGCAAAGAGATTGTCGTAAGTATCTAGGCATATAATGCCCGGTAGAAGCAACCGCCGGAAGCCACTGCGTGTGGTGTGCGCTTTTCTGAAACACCGATTTGCTTCTAATCATGCCCATTTCTTTCAGTGTACCGTGTTGAAATCCTGTGGCGAGGAAACTGTGATTGCCATCAAAAACAACACCTCAGGTGATAAAAACTAATACTTTGCCCGTTGCCTACAACTATCCATACAAGAGAGAACCACAGATGTAAGCTATCAGCAAAAGTAGAAGAAGAAGCAGACGCAGGAGCAACAGCAGCAGCAGCAGCAGCAGCATCAGCAACAGCAGCAGAGACAACACACAATACTTTACTGCACAGTAAACGTCGTCACCACTCCATCATTGGCAACAGCAAGAACCATCTCCACGATTTAAAGAATAACATCTTCAAAGAGTATGTGAAATGGAATCATGAGATAGCAACGATAATAAGCACCGTTGGAAATATAATATCTACCACAAAAAAGGGGAGACTGGAAAACAAGTATTTCATTGATATCGCCTAATAACAGTAAAATCAAAGAAAACCCAACACTTTCACAATAACACAAAACGAAGAAACATGTTTCGGAGAGCTTCCGGATGGATGGTGGAGCGGTGATTGGTGCTGGACGAACCGAAACCATTATTGCATTTTTTTTTATTACAGCTAGTGCAGGAATTAGAGATGCAACAACTTATGAACAAATGAGGAAAAGAATAATATGCATGAACTAGTAAGAAGGCGAGAGAGAATATGCGGTGGATACGAGGGGTGTGTATGTGTGCTCGGGAAAATGAAATCAATGTTAAGACAACCAACCAAGTATAGATAGAAAGAAAAAGGGAGGAAAATACAATCACTATGTTTACGACCAGTACCCCCCGCAGGAGGCGAGAACTCGGCGCAAAATAATTTAAGCCGGTAGAGACTGCCCGAAAGGTTTTTAAGCGCGTCTGCCACCGGGTGGGAAGATTCTAGTAAAGTGCATCGCACCGGGGGCATCCTTTTTCCTTCACTTGCGAGTGAATTCGGAATGTCATCGTCATTGTTAGTTGGAAAAGACAAAAGAACATCAAGACGCGCAATCGTTCGGCAGGAAATGATCAAGTAGGAAGGAGAAATGCAAGAATGAAGCCGCGGATGAGCGTACATGTGTGTGTGTTTTTTTGAGGGCGCGCGAAAGGGTCTTAGATGGGCATATTTTGGGGAAATCTAACTGTTTGAATTTTTTTTGTTGCTCTATCTTTCGTTTAGCTTTCGCAAAAAAAGGGAAAACCAACCCAACAGCAAACATATGACCGCTTTCTTCTCACACCATAAGGCGTCCGGAAGAAACTCACTACCGGTAGGTCTCATAAGTGAATATGAACAATCACCTAAACCACATCATACTAGCGAACGTAAACGTAAGTCATGCATAAGCAGGCACAGGATCTAGCAGGTTTCTAGCGACAGGTAGCAGTGAAGTTTTTTGCTGAGCAAAATCGTGCGGATCTTATGTTCAAAAAAAAAATGGCTACAATACAGACCAGTTCATTAATGCAAAACAAAAAGGAACAATGGAGGAGAGTAAATGATCGAAGTGCGAACGAAATCAATAGCATTGGAATGGAATGAGAACCGATAAACAGCATAGAAGGCACAGGCACAACTCAAAGAGGTAACAACAAACTGCATCTCTACCTACTAATAAACGATATGATATGATGTTACTCAAAAATGCTCTTGTTACGCAAAAAACAGCGCGCCGAAAAACGGAATGAAATAAAACTGAAAGAGAGAACTAAAAAAAGAAAAACGAAACTAACCTCTTTCTACCAGTGTCTAGTACCAGAACGATGTCGGAGCTCTACCATCCAGAAAAAATTTCAAACTTATTGCGCCCGCAAAGTAAGTAAGCACAGTGTGTCATCGATAGCCGTGTGGCTAAAGCATTATTGCATCGTAGAAGGCGTGACACGTGTAACTCGTAACATCAAGACACGTGGCAGTAATGGTACGTGTAAAGACGATTGAATTTGTTATCAATGCTTGCGATGTGAATTTTGCTTGTTCTTTTGTTTTTTGTTTTAATCCTTGTCGGGATGTGAAACACTCGTATCATCGAAAATGCATATGTCATATGTACACAGCAATCGGTATCCGCCACATGTTCTAAAAGTTATTATTATACGAACAAACTGCTAAGAGGGTTTTGGTTCGCTTCGCAGAGTGGTTAAAATATTTGGCACAGAAAACGTGAAGAATGGAGTAAAAGTTCGTTTAAACATTGAATTATCCTGATGATATATTCTCACGGATTAAAACGAATGGAAATGTGAGAAAAATTGTCGAAGTTTGTCACTAAATAGTTTTCAGTGGTTTCGAGACCATTATCGGATGCATTGTTATTGAAAGACTAAAATGGGTATGGGAAACCGGACGAAATTAAAAAACATTTCTTTTTTTACTGGAAGAAACTAAAACTTGTAATCGCGTTAGCGAGGTTCCGACGGTTTCGTTTCATAATTTCCCATAATTTTGAGTCATAGGTTATGTATACGAATTCGTTGTGCATGCTGTAGCAAATAATGATTTCCACAATCACTTGAATTTTACTTTGTATTTTCAATTACACGATTAAGATGTAAACGATAAATTTCAAAAGAATGCATTTTCTGGTAGCACATTTATACCAATTCTATGTCTTTTCGTCGAAAAACAACAATTGCGATAAAAATAAGCTAATAATTCATCATATTATGGTTATTTTTATTATTGTTTTATTTTCAATATAACACATTTTCAAATGAACTACCAAGTAACAGACACAATTGAACAAAATAAGAAGCATTCTTGGGACAACTGAATCAGAAACACTCATGCCGGAAACAGCAATTTAAGATATTTATATTATATATATGAAAACACGTAATGTGTTATTTAATAAGATATAGAAAAGGGAAACAAAATTAATATTAACGTAATGCAAAACATTATAGGGTAAAAAATAACAAATGAAACAAGAACCGATACGATAAGCAGAATGGTAGAGACGATGGGAACATTTGTTGGCGAACGAACTAATAATCGTGCGGTTGTTGTTCGAATGAAGAATAACTGAGAATGGCCGGCACAGGATAGTTAGAGGCATGTAAAGCCAAGAATGAATAGAATACACAATTTGTGCCGAGACTAGGAAAGTTAATCAAAGAAGACTAGTTCACCCTTTTCAATTATATTTTTCTTTTTATTTTTCTTTAATCTTGGGTGCACTCGATTTAAGCTACTAATTTACATCGCTTACAAATCACTTTCAATCAATTCACATTTAGCAAATTGTACCTAAGCATTTTTTTTTCTATAAACTGTGTCACTGTTTTATTTTCCATTTCAAAATAGTTTTGATCTTATTCCATCATGAAATCTAATCACAAAAAATAAGTGAAATTAAAACCATAAGCACATTAACGTAACTGGTTCATGTTAGTGGCGATGAGTTTGCTCCTGAGGTTAGTTCAATGAGATGCAAGGTTATTATAAAAATTAAAATTAAATGTGACCATTAAAATGATACCCTTAAATAGAATGGTTAACAAAAACAAAGCAAGAATGAAAACAATAACTGCTATGGAAATGCAAAGTATTGGGTAAACGACGCAAGCGATAGGCAATGTTTGTCTGGAGATGATGCCAAAAGCGCTAGAAATACAGGTGCAAAAAATAAAAAGAAAAGTGACTAGCCAAAAGCAATTGGAGCATTAAACGGAAAGAATTTTTGTAAAAGAAAACAAAATCTGAATCAGAACTAATTGGAACTTGCGAAGAAGAAAATAACACAAACCGTCTATGCAGACGCGGGACAAAGGATATAATCAAAGAAAAACAAGAGAATCTTAAATTAACAATCCTATACCAGCTCAAGTGACATGAATAAAAGAGTTGAATTAAATATTAGAAATTACCAGCATAGCAACTACAAAAGAAAACCAACAAACAACGCATTGAAAAATCGTCTAAAAAAAGAGATTGGAAAACTTTGGTAGCTGGTAGCAATTGATCAAACCCGAACGGACGAATAACATAGCCTACTAAACATCAAAATGGATTCGGTACATGGAATACGCGAAGAAAAGTGTACAGAATATGCATGACATCCCTGGACATATAAAGACAAAAAAAAGGAATAAAATAAACACATCGCTCTCAAAACGACCAAAAGCGGAATTTGCAATGTTCAATTATGTTTGTTTCACATTTTCTCATAACATATAATTATGGGAATCAATTTGCTGACCTGATAAATTTCCTCTCAAAACATAAACATAATCAATTTCTCATAATCTCATAATCTCATTCGGAACTCATTGACATATCTCCATCGGTTAATTTATACATTTATTAACAATTTAATTGTAATTTTACCTCCACAATTTCATGTTCAATCATCATCGTACGCAAAGCTGGTTCCCTCCATACCAAGCAGCTGATCCGCTTGTTTGATTCGATCCTGCAGCAACAACGCCTGGTCCTGGGGAAGTTGGGTGTTGGACTTGCTCCCGCGGGCCAGGAAGTGGTGCATGAACAGGCGCAAGCTATCCTTGAACGGCTTTAGCTTGAAACTCGCCGAAATGCGGCTGAACACATGGAGACACTTGTTTTCCTCCTCTAGCAGCAGAAGACCGAGCATAATTTGTCGCATCAGCCGTAAGCTCACCTTATCGATGTCGGCAAAATCGATCACCTTGAGGCAGGAGATGGCCAGCCCACCCTCGGCCACGAGATGCGTGATGAACCTGGCCAGATTGCGGATCTGTGGCTGCTGCAGCGAGTGGATTTCCTTCAGCCTATCCCACAGCGCATACTGAATGGCAAGCTGGTACCGACGATCGTAGTCACAGAATTTCTGCGAAAGCACACTGTAGTACGGGTTGTACTCCTTTTCCGCCAGGCTGCAGTGTATAACGACGGACGGGATCACCCGTAAATCCTTGATCGCAAGCCGCAGCAGCTTCTCAAATGCATCCAGATAGTCTTCGGCGCTCATCACGATGCAGAACACGTTCCGTCGATCGTCCGTGTTCATACGCTGCTGTCTTGCTAGTTCCAGCAGCTGTTGGCTAAACTGCCCACCGTCCTTGGAGAGCTCTTTTCCACCCGACGCACCAGGACCGCTCGCCGAACCATCCATATTTCCTTGCCAGGCCGATCCGACGAGCCACCATTTGCCGCGCTGCGGTATGTCTATGATATCCTGCAGACCGATGTTAAGCGTTGACACGTACTTGCCGTTCGTTATCATTCCCTTCAGTAGCTTCCGGAAGTGTTCCACCAGTGTCGGATCGTACTGGGGGATTTTATTGATGTTGTTATTCTTTACCGCAAGCAGCGTTTCCAGCATAAACTTGACCCGAGTACTGTACAGAATAGAAAAGAGAAGCTTGTAGTTTCCTAAATTCCTATACTTTAACATTATATGAGTAGCACAATCATTTATTTCAAGAACAATTAATCTAGGCTATGTTCTGAACAATGCTTATAAAGTCCATGACATTTTGTTAAATATAGCACAGTTGCATTGTCATCAAAAACATGATTATGAATATACTTTCAATATCTCTACAGCTGAGTAGAAGTTGCCAAAAAAAAGTTATTTTGCATTAAAGATATTCATCACTTATAGTAGCATGAAAGATATTTTAGGTTTTTAAATAGCAAAAGTTTTTCATGGTTCTCGATTGCTTCATTAAAGCTTTTCAATTCTAATTTATATGGTTATCTTGCAGATGGTTTGTATTATTGATGGTTGTAAAGTTGAAATATTGAATGATACTATGAATGAACTAAAACTTTTACTGCTTTACTTATTTTTTGGATATACTTACTCATTTTTAAACGCATCCGGTGCATTGGCCGCCTTTTTCTGTATTGTCAAAATCAAATCCTTCAGTGCCAGTGGATCGTCCTTGCGCAAGATGAATCCAATCGAACGCAACACCAGCAGAATGCATTCTACCGATTTCTCATTGAAACAGTCCACCAACTTCTGCATTACTTCGAACACCAACTTACACTTGACGATTTCAAACGTATACAGGTGGCACAAGATTTGTATGCAATTGTCCAACTGCTTCGATTCATTGTCAATCGTGCCGATGTCCTTGGCCAGCGTCAGAAACCGCTCCACAATCGTTTCGAGAAAGTGTGATCCCACTTCACTACCGACATTCGCGTGCAAAATAGCGATCAGCAGTACGTGCTCTAGCACCATCCTGCCGGGGGTCAACGTGGGTGCCACGATCGCCTCTTGGATGAGCGACGCCAGGGTGCTGTTCATATCGTGGCGTGCATTTTGCATGTACAGATTGTCCAGGTCGATCGATATTCGGTGTACGTTCGTTTCAGCAAGCCGGTTTATTTGACCCTTTAACTGACGCCGTAGTCGCATAAGTTTTTCCTTTTGCTTCGGATCGTCGGAAGACGCGTTGGTCGCCGCTTCGGCCTCCATTTTTGCACGCAGATGTGGTGGAACGTACTTTCCAGTGTTGGCAGTGTGGTCTTCTTTTATGACATTGCCTGCTTTGTCTCTTTTTCGGCCGTAAATATCCTCCCATGTTCCATCGTCAGCGGATGCCCCACCTTTTGGATCGTCCTTAGTGGACGGGTCATCTGATTCCGTACCATTTAGGATATCGTCTAATCCATCGTTAAACTCATCATCATCATCATCATTACTATCATCTCCAAAAGAACAACTATCGTCGAAATCGGAATCTTCCAACGATTGTTTCTTTTTCTTACCGCCCTTAGCATTGTTTTCATCTTTTTTGGAACTTGTTGCTTTAGGTTTTAGCAGAACGAAGCGACCGGGAGTAAAGCCTTCTTCTTCGCATCCAGTAGGCTCTGCACTTTGTCGTTTATTTGTTTTCTTTTTTATCTTTTCATTAAGTTCCAACTCCTCTTTTTCGCTATCTTCATCGCCGTACTCATCCTCATCCAAATCCTCCGAATCACTTGCCACGGATTTCTGTTTCTTTCCATTCTTCGAAGGTTTCACATCGCTGGCAAATGTAACTTTTCGCTTTTTGTTTTTTGGTTCCATCTCCTCGTGTTCCGATTCCAAACTATCGTCATCGTCGAAATCGTCCAGTTCATCGCTTCCGGAATCATCATCTGCAGCATCATCATCATCATCCTGGTCCATTTCCATTTCCGAATCGTAATCACCCAGATCGTCTATCTCATCCAAGCCAAGATATTTCTCTTCTATTTTCTTCAATTTTTCCACCCTTTTTCGCTCCTTTTCTGATATTGCCACCTTGGGCGAGATCTCCAACCCATCTGCATTCCCCGTTTCATCACCACCAGCGCCAACAGCTTGCTGAAGATCTTCGATGAACTCATCGGACGAGTTTTCTTCAAGCTCTGCCGCTTCCTTTGCCGCCTCATACATCTTGCGAATATTCTCATCGGTACACAGTTCGAGTGCGTAATCAAGACCATCGTTGAAACTTTTCGCCACGCCTTGCTGGTTTTTACCACGATTAATTTTAAGTAGTTTTTCATACTTTTTAATCACTCGATCGTCTTCTTCGTTAGCCGCCTCCAGTTGCTCGATACGCTTTTGTTTCAAACTTTCTTCGTAGTCCCGCAACTCGTCCATTTCCTTCTCCCGCTCCAAGTCCATCCGACTAGCCTTAGACTTCTTTTGTTTTTGCTTTTGTTTTGGAGTTTGCTGCACCTTCGGTTCTTCCTGATCATCACTAAAATCCGATTCAATTTCCTCATCATCGAACTCTTCATCGGAGTGGTCACCGTGCGGTTGCTGACCAAACTTTCTCTGGTATTTCTTGTGACCGTTACCCTCATCGGACTCGTTCCCGAAACGCTCTTTACGACTGCGATTGTGATAGTTGAAACGGTTCAGTTTTTTCTGCTGCCGTTTTTCCTTTCGCAAAACTTTTCGTGATTTTGGTTGATTCTTTCTAGACCGGCTATTTTTACCTGCTAATCCTAGACGAACATCCTTTTGCGGTCTGCGAAATAGAAATGGACAAGAATCAACAGTTGAAGAATTTTCTGAAATTGCGCTGTTTCAAAGCGGCGAAGATACCTTCTTTTCATTTTTAGGATTTTATAATAGAATTTTCCCCGACACAGAAAACAACGAAACGTGCGTGTTTCGATCTCACAGCAATAAAAACAATCAACAAACCGTACCGGCAATTGACAGTTTCGAGCACGTGTTTTCGAAAAATTATTTTCGAATGGAGTTAATTCACTTGAAAGGAACGGTAATTGTTCCGTTCTCTTTTCGGAAAATTGCTATTTTTGTTATAAAATGTAAGGCATGGAAACATTGCCAATCAAAATAATTTTAAATAAACCTGTTTCCCAAACATCGATTTAAAACATTGGATAATAGGCTAACAAGTTAGAAACAAATTGCCGATATTACCCAACGAGCAAAGGAACTCTGAAGCACCCGATGAATAACTGGCTCAAGACCTACCCAATAAGGCTCCATCAAGGGGTTATTCACCCACTACCCAACGAGCAAAGGAACTGTGAAGCACCCGATGAATAACTGGCTCAAGACCTACCCAATAAGGCTCCATCAAGGGGTTATTCACCCACTAATTGAATGACCTATTCATCAATGTTGTCATTTTGTCTAGGTTTTGTATATACCTTGGAAGTGCCAGCATTGTGCTTGCCGAATGATTCGGGTTGCGCTGCTGCACACTTCAAGAATATCACCGATGCTGCCGCTGATGACCATACTCCACTTCTTACGTACGGAAACTAAAGAGATGTGTTGAAAATTTCAACTTCCAAACTAACTTAACACAGTAAAACTTATGAAAAACAAGCACAACCACACACGAATGCTAGGCGGTCCGTAAACACACAGCCGGACCTAGCTGAATAAGATGACAAATGTTGTTTGGGTAGTGTCTAAAGCTTTGTTGGAGAACCTTGTTTCGGAAAGACTGGGTGCGCTTTACAACACTCCCCGCTAACACAGTAAAGTGACAGAGCTGCGGTTGAAAATTGCAACGCGAAGAAAAGGCGTAAGTTTTGTAAAAGTAGTATTTTGTAGCCAGCTTGCTGAGAGAATGGTAAACGGATACTAAGCACTATCGGACGGTCAAAGGATTGGTGATCACACCTGCACGCAAGATGGCCCAATTACTGCGAGGACGGTCGAGGTAAGGCACAGTAGACCAACTTCAGGAGAAAGTATCCGCCAGGAGAAGGCGCACAGCTCATCACGAGCTCATATGGATGTTATGTAAAGTTTATTGATTTTTTTGTTTTACTTTCTTGCGGTTCAACGTTTGGTCTACGATGACGAAACCAATGCTAACCATCGTACGATGCCAAAAATACTGATGCTAACCGTGACATTGATCGTGACGCGACGCAGTATTGACCCCCGATTCAAACATATTCGACCGGTTGTGTATACAGTGAGCCGGTTGAACTTTTCGGGTTTCACTACCGGGAACAATGGTGGCCCAACTGGTGGCACATCCGGTCCGGGGACCGCTTGGTCACGGTACAATTATTACCGCCATCAGGAATTTCTACGACCACCGAACGCCAGTGGATGGCAGTATTCACATCAGCATCGGAATTACGGAATGCTTCTGGGCCGTGTGTTGCGAGGCGTCTTGAAGCTACGCTATCTGGTGTTGGGCGGTGCCATCGGTGGCGGTGTCACGCTCAACAAACGCTACGAAGAGTGGAAGGATGGCCTGCCGGACATGAAATGGTTGGAGGAGGTTCTACCCGACAACGAAAAGTGGGCAAATTTCACCAAGAGTCTCCTGACTGTGAAAGATGCCGTAAAGGACTCGATCGAAATAGGTGGGTACGCCAAGAAGGGAGCCATCCTAACCGAACATGATGTAAGACCGTTTGATGCCTTTTAGATCCGCGGTTGAAGCAACTCAGCGAGCATAAAATAAACGAATGGCGTCAATGGTTCGACCAACGGTTGGATAATGCAATCGAAGCTGCCGAAACGCAACAAAATCCTCAAATTGAGAGTAAGTAAAAAAAGTCAACATTTTTCAACGCAATCAGTATTCCTCCAAACTGTGCTCAAGAATGATTAAATGTTACTCTACTTCCTTTACATAGACATTGAGATTGCTTTCATTTGTTGTTGTAATGAAAGTATGTAAGTAATGTTGTAGGCATTTTTTAAACCATTGAACTGCAGTAGGTTAAATACTAAATTGTTTTATCTTTTGAAAAGAAGAATGTATTAAAACGTTATTCCGCTTCTGGAAAAATGTCAATTAGATAATGCTTAACAGTTTTTATACATGTTGTCTATCAGAAAATATGTTACTAAGTTATGGTACAGTTGGTTTCATCATTTCTGTTAAAAAAATTCTCGTATTCTATTCCATTGTTCAGGCCGTTTTGTTCCAGAACTGTTCCACATGGGAATGAAAAATATATGAATAGAAAGAAGCGTTGAACCACAACATAGTATACCATACATATTTTATCTAATATCCGCGAAACTGATGGTGTCGTGTGATCAACCAACCAACAATATGCGAAGTTAGTTTTTGTTTTGTTTTGTACATAATAATTTTATCTTATGAACCTTTCCCGAACGCATTATAAATCATAACTAACGTAACAACCTAATATAGAAATCCAAAGCATCCGGTTAGCGTTTCGACAGCAAAGCTCATTTATTACACCATCATCTTTAAGGTTTTCCGTTACGTCCCCGCTCATTCCGGTCATAAGAAAAGAAAAACAAATTCCGCGTTTAATCAAAACCATTCTCTTCTTTTTCTCTTTCTTTGGCATCTAGGTTCCTTCCAGAATTTATCAGAGTTTATCTCTGAGCTATACGGAGGTAAAGAGTGGTGCAAACCATTTTTTTTCTTTTCCAAGTCAACGCTTTAGTAGCAGGACGCGTGGAATAGTGTAGAATAATTATTTTAGTCATTCTTGATCGTTAACCTGCTTGGTGTTAGGTTTATAAAAAAAGAGTGAACACCTGAATTATATCCATTTTCCTCTCCCTTTCTTTGCCGGTGTCGCTACACTAAAGCTACCAAAGAAGAGCTGCGGGCAAAGAACACGGTCAATGCAAAGGGGCTCGGTGCCGAAGAGAGTCGTAAACGTGTCGACAGCCTGCAGGCACAGGTCGACTCGCTGCAGACGGAAATCATGAACGTGCAGCTGAAGTACCAGCGTGAGGTGGAAAAGCTGGAGAAGGAAAACCGCGACCTCAGGCAGCAGTTCCTGATCCTGAAGACCAATCGCAAGCAACCGACGAAGAAGCGCATCAAGAAATCACTAATCGACATGTACTCAGAGGTGCTGGACGAGTTGTCCGGGTACGACACGACGTACACGACCGCCGACCATCTGCCCCGGGTCGTTGTGGTTGGTGATCAGAGCAGTGGCAAAACGTCGGTACTCGAGTCGATCGCTCAGGCACGTATATTTCCGCGCGGAAGTGGCGAAATGATGACGCGCGCCCCCGTTAAGGTGACCCTGTCGGAGGGTCCGTATCATGTGGCCCAGTTCCGCGACTCGG
Source organism: Anopheles sinensis (assembly GCA_000441895.2). NCBI lineage: Eukaryota > Metazoa > Arthropoda > Insecta > Diptera > Culicidae > Anopheles > Anopheles sinensis. The sequence goes on along the minus strand of KE524643.1, from coordinate 43,540 downwards.
AGCGAGAGTACGATCTGACGAAGGAAAGTGATCTGGCCGAATTGCGGCGGGACGTGGAGATTCGGATGCGTAATTCGGTACGCGGTGGCAAAACTGTCAGCATGGACGTTATCTCGATGACCGTCAAGGGGCCGGGTTTGCAGCGGATGGTGCTCGTCGATTTGCCCGGTATCATTTCGACGCAAACCGTCGACATGGCGCCGGACACGCGCGATCAAATCAAACACATGACCGAGCACTACATGAGCAACCCGAATGCTATCATCCTTTGCATACAGGTTTGTCTCATCAGCATGTTTCATTACTCTGTACCGTTATGTCAACCCAATTCTTTTGCTTCAACAGGACGGTTCGGTTGATGCGGAAAGGAGTAACGTAACCGACTTAGTTTCGCAGTGTGATGCACTTGGCAAGCGTACGATTTTTGTGCTCACCAAAGTGGATCTGGCCGAGGATCTGGCTGACCCGAATCGCATTCGAAAAATTCTCTCCGGCAAGCTGTTCCCGATGAAGGCGCTCGGCTACTTTGCGGTCGTCACGGGCCGTGGACGTAAAGACGATAGCATCGAAACGATACGTGAATATGAGGAAAAGTTTTTCAAAAACTCCAAACTGTTCCAGTAGGTATCCGGGAAAAAGTCCTCTTGCCATCAAATTCTCTCCATCTGCTAATGCGAGTTATCATCCACAGAAGTGGCGTTACAATGTCACATCAAGTGACAACCAGAAACCTCAGCCTTGCGGTTGCAGATCGTTTCTGGAAGATGGTTCGCGAAACGATCGAACAGCAGGCCGATGCGTTCAAAGCGACGCGCTTCAATCTGGAAACGGAATGGAAGAACAACTTCCCTCGGTATGTTTATGCGATCTAGCCATCGACGGCTCGGTTATGACGGTTGTTCTTTGTATACTTCTAGGCTTCGGGAATCCGGTCGAGATGAACTGTTTGAAAAAGCCAAAGGGGAGGTGTTGGACGAAGTTGTAAACTTGTCGCAAGTGTCTGCTAAAAAGTGGGAAGAATTGTTGAATAGTAAGCTGTGGGAAAAACTGTCCAGTTACGTGTTTGAGAATGTCTACCTTCCAGCAGCACAATCCGGATCACAGAGTAATGCGACTGCGGGGTGATGTTTTTTAAATATCTCTTATAACACACCTCGTTTATTTCCCTTTTCTTTTGTAGATTCATTCAACACGATGGTTGACATTAAACTTCGCCAATGGGCTGAACAGGCGCTTCCGGCCAAGTCGGTCGAAGCAGGCTGGGAAGCACTGCAGGAGGAATTCCAGCATCTCATGGAGGTGGCCCGTAAGACGCCGGACCACGACGATCTGTACGACAACTTGAAGAGCGCCGTCATCGATGAAGCGATCCGGCGGCACTCGTGGGAGGATAAGGCCATCGATATGCTGCGCGTGATCCAGCTCAATACGCTCGAGGACCGGAGCGTGCATGACAAACAGGAGTGGGATCAGGCGGTGCGCTTCTTCGAGACATCCGTTAAGGAGAAGCTGCAAACGACGGAGAAAACGATCGCGGAAATGTTCGGTCCGAGCACTAGTCAAAAGTGGCTCCAGTGGCGCTCGTCCACCGAGGAGCAGAACAAGCGCCGCCAGGTGAAGGGTGAGCTCGACAAGATATTGGACAGTGATACCAAACACTCGCCAACGCTCAGCTACGACGAGCTGACGACGGTGCGGAAAAACCTCCAGCGTAGCAACGTGGAAGTGGAGACGGATTACATCCGGGAGACGTGGTATCCCATCTACAGGCGGTAAGGGTTTGACCTATTTAATCACATATTATTTCTAGTTCATTTGTTCAAGTCTATTTGTCTATTATATGCTGATTCCATTTGCATTTTTGTATCTTTGTAATTTTTGTCCAAACAAATAACTTCAACATATTTAGTCACGCATTTAACTCACGAACAATTTTTAACGTTCCACAAATGTAAAAACAATATCAGCAAACCATGAAATTCCCAGTTTGTAGTTGGCTGACAGCAGCAGTTTTCTCAGCAATTTTAAAATCAAGTATTAATTGTTTGTGTGCTGACCTATAATGTAACTTTCCCCCTTTTTACGGTTTCCTCTTTCCCGCTTTCTTCCTAGACATTTCCTCAAACAAGCACTGAATCGTGCGTACGACTGCCGGAAAGCGTACTATCTGTACTCGCAGCAGGGCAACGATTGCGAAATCAACTGCAGCGACGTGGTGCTATTCTGGCGTATCCAGCAGGTCATCAAGGTAACGGCGAATGCCCTGCGCCAACAGGTCATCAATCGCGAAGCCCGACGGTTAGACAAAGAAATCAAGGAAGTGCTGGACGAGTACGGCGAGGATGACGAGAAGAAGCAGCAACTGCTAACCGGCAAACGAGTGCAACTAGCAGAAGAATTAAGTAAGTATCACTGGTTTGGTGCAAAATCATGAAATTTCCTATTTTATTCATAAAATCGCTATTCCTTCATTACCATTGCAGTTCGTGTGAGACAGATTCAGGAAAAATTGGAAGAATTCATAAATGCCCTCAATCTAGAGAAGTAATACATTCGATGGTTTTTGCAATGATAAAAAAAACGGCTCGTACTATTATTCCGGGGTTAAATACTCTCCTATTCCTACTTGGAACAACTACAAAGTTGTGAGAAGGGATAATTAATAGGCACAAAAAAGTGAGGTCCTTATTTAAAGAACAATGTGGTGTCCTTGCGGGATAAAGAATTATTATATTCTCAACACTTGCTTACGCTTAGCTAATCGTATCTAAACGAGTCAGTGAAATGAATCATAACGCCGAAAAAGTATTTGGATAAAGTTGTTTTCAGCCACAGTTTCCTTGTCTCATTGAAAATTGAATGCCAATTTCGCTAATGGAGAACCACAGCGCCCACCCTCTATCGTCATGGTAACGAAATATTGCACAAAAAGATCATGCAATTTGTCAGCGAAACCGTACCCAAAATTTGTGATTATGTGGCAAATAAAACGAACATTCTTCGCAAATCTGGTATGTCCAACGTAACACAATTTCTTCTATTTAATATTCTTCGTATCCTTGCTTGTAAAAGATTGGTATGTGGATTAATAATCTAGTTGTAGTTGTATTAAATGTTTTATTTGTCTTTTTGGTTACAAGTACAATTTTGGTTAAACTTTGTGTCGGTAAAGCATCCACTTGAATTCATTATTGTTTAATGATGGAAACGATATCAGAATTGAAACACTAGGTTTTATGTGCCAAGCTTATGGTAAATAATTCATTTTTAATCACTATCACTACTGCTGCTACTGCTCCCTTTACGTCGAATACCCTTCGCCAAGGCGTAACCCCCCAGACCGGCTAATCCCGCTGCGGCACCGTATTTTAACAGTTTCTTTTGTTTCCTTTTCTGCAATCAAAAGATGATATATAGTATGAATATCGTGCTGCATATTTTGTGTCTTAAAATAGATTAAAAGCTTCTATAGGCAAGAGCATGAATGGCATATAGAGTGTGATGGACATAAAACAAATTAATGATTATAGCTTCACAAACGTACGGACAAGGTCTGCGATGATATCGTCGGATCTGCACCAGCCAGCGGGAATCCACTACCACTCGTTGTCTGCTGTTGGTATCCTATGGTTGTCGGGTAAGGGTGGCCCCAAGGCTGGTATGATTGAGAGTTATGACCACCACCGGCTGGAACTGACGGTGGCACCATAACCCATCCGGACTGCACAACACAACATAGCACGTTAACAGAAAGCAATAGAAAACACGGGACGTGAAAACACTTATTTACAATCGATTTACAAGCTACAAAATACCTGGCCAGCGGTTTGCTGTGCATTATGAACCCAGGGGTTGGCTGGGGTAGAAGTCACCGGATTGGTTGGATGATCAGACTCCCTACCAAATGCATTGCGGATCAAATGTTGCGTTTGATGAACCCCACCTGCAATCATCTCTTTCAACTTTACCGTCTTATTTTCCTTTGATGCTGGTGGGACATGTGGGGGAGCCTAAATAGTTTGCGAAAGATAGTGAAGCATTGAAACATACAACAAAAACAGAACGAGTACAACGTGGAACAAAATGCTGAACAAAGGACCGTCTCCAACGATACAACTGAAATTGAATCTAGTTTGCACTGATTACTACAATATGCTATAAATTAAAACATGGAACATAAATGGAACAAGATAGAAGCTAATTAAATTAAACCAAGTAACTGTTCGTGTACACACTGAGCAGTGAAAAGACACAAATACCCGCCTACTATACCATAAGCAGCTTGTCGCAGCTACAAACTATCGCTCAGTGCGTTTAGGCATTTGCAATTTTAACGACTTTGACGCTGTTTCGCTTTGTGTTAAGAATGATTACATTTGCTCAATCTTTGCCTGCAATTCTTCTTTGAACAGTACCGAGAAGGGCACGGCCGGTTGATAAGGTGCAGATTGGTGCGGATATCCTGCCATCGGTGGCGGTGGTGGCGGAGGATACAAATCTACAAAAGGGACATTTCGAAAAGGCGTGAAATGGAAATTGGACTGTTTCAGAACAGCTTCAGGAAGAGCGCGCGGCGTGTTCTACCTTTGTAGTGTCCACCACCGCCACCGATCGGGTGCGTTGGTAGGGGTGTGTACGGTGGTGGTGGCGCCATTGGCATCGTTGGCGGTGGGGGTGGAGCGAATCCAATCGAGTGTGGGTACGACGATGGCACTGCGAAGGGGGCGAGAAGAAAAGAAAACATTATTCCAGAAACAAATAAGAGTGTTGGATGATAAGATTGATACCGAGATAACGTTAAAATTTTGCTTAAGCTTATCGACAGCAATGTCACCACTATCGCACAAAGTGGTCATGCCGCGCGAAGTATCATCGATTTCTGTTAAATTTTGCTAGCACTTACTGTTTGGTTGGTATGACGAAGAACCGGGCTGATCGTGCTCGAATAGGATCGAATAAATCACGCAACCTCCACTGATGGCGATGTAACGGGCGTGATGCAGCGGCAAACGGTGGGCGAACGTGCAGAAGTGCACTCCATTGAAGGCTATTTTATAATGCCCTCCTTCCGCCAATATGAGTAGATCGAACGGCTCACCGTAGCGTACCGGGCAACCGCCATGACGTTCCTCCGGGCCGACCACCTGGTTATTTATCGTGTTCCGAACGATGGCGTACTCGTTCGGACGGATGCTGATGTGCAACGTGACGTCGTCCCGCGGCGACAAAGCTGCACCGGATTGAATATGAATTTGACAGCTTCAGGGCCGGGTGAAAAGGAGGGTGGGAGAGTTGTTAATGAGTCATTTGCCAAATCGGTCCCTTTGAAAAGGGCTTGCCGCGAGGCGGGGCAACTACGTACCGTTCGCCATGTTTGGTTATAATGCCTTTTATGCGCAGCATGCGTCCGTGGCTCAATCCACCCGGAATAAGCCCCAAAAATGGGATAACCTGAAATGTAATGGAATATCGTTACTACTCCATCGATGACTCATCATGACTGTTCCGCGATAGGGATTCACACTTACGGGTGAATGAATCGGAATCGTAGCCATCGGTGCGTTCTGAAACAATCAACTTCACAACTACTGGAAATTTGCAACTGAAAACCAATTCGTTTCAAGCGTAACCAACTTTTCCGTTGCACTTGACGCAACGCACCTTGTAGCAAAACTGAAGCGAAAAAATATGACCGCGTCGAGTCACTAGAACTGTGTGCTTATTTACGGTATAGGTTTCTAATCTTATCAATAGAAACAGACTTGCGTTCGATAAGTACCTATGACTCAAGTGTGATATTGAAACATTCCCCCCACTCCCGAAGCCAACCCGCACGAGCACGACGCAGTTGAGCGCAAGCTTTTCTTCAAATGTGCCGTTGGACTGCTTATGTACACTAAAACGTTAAACTTCGCGAGGGTGGCTAGAAGTTGCCAGTCTTCTAACCTAGGAATCAGACTGTTGCTAGTCTTCTAAGCTAGGAATTTTAAAAATTACACTTCTACACAATGATCATAATGCGAGTGTACACATACGCCCTCAAGGATTGCCATTCGACCAAAACCGATGGAAGCTTCTTTGCAGCCGTAGGAAGTAGTACACCAGAATACGGAAGGCGATTAGTTTGTTTTGCGAGCGTATACGGAATTGCGCATCCTTGGGATTAGACCAAGATTGCGACCAATTAGGCAATAAGGCCGTTGTGTCAGTAGTTTTTCTTAATACATTTTATGAAAGCAGAAGTAAATTCATTAGGAACAATTCGGACATACTGGTGGTTTAACGATTATTTTTGTGAGATTTGAACATTTGTCTTCGGTAGCGATCAGCTGTCAAACAATGAAAATAATAAACACACCTTCCCCTCCCAACTGTCACTTCCGCATTGTTTATGTCATTTCTCGAAACAAATCTTGCGGACACCAAAATACGCAACATGAGGTCAGCAATGTGCGCGGGAAGTAAAAATAAATCTTGAAAAAGTTCCGAATGCAGCCATCATAAGACGACGGATCAGTTGGACGCCGTAACCATTCGCTAGCTAGTGGGCTGCAGATTGTACGCGATGCTGTGTTTTGCATCTTCAGCCCCGCCGAGTTCGAGATGAGTGTGTATCACGATGAGATCGAAATCGAAGATTTCGAGTACGACGAGGAGGAAGAGATGTACTACTACCCATGCCCGTGCGGTGACCGATTCCAGATCAGCCGCGAAGAGCTGATAGCCGGCGAAGAAATTGCCACTTGCCCCAGCTGCTCACTAATAGTGAAAGTAATTTATGACCCGGACGCCTTCGCAGCCGAACAGGACGAGACCGAAGTGAACTGTAGTGCGGCAGGAGAACAGTTGGAGAAAAACTAGACGCACGAGTGAGAAATGTTATTAGTGTAAGCAGAAATGTTTATGGTATAAGTAAAATCCATGCTTAGCACAGTGAACAGTTAGTTTTTCTTTCCTTCTTTTCCTTTTTCTTATTCATTTTTAAGGATGTATAATTGTTTTATTAAAAGAAATTGGTTAAAGATGTTAGCAATCGGGTTTAAAAAATAACATTTGTACATTAATCAGCGATTCCAAAAAGAACAAAATAGACATAAAAACGTTCAAACATGAAATTACAATACCCAAATTAAAATTAAATTAATGTAATCAAAATTCTAATCCTATGCTGCTTTAGAAGGTTGTTAAGAGAAGTCAAGTGTTTTTTTGCGCGACTTACTGGCCGAAGAACGGGTAATTCGTTTGCCACCGGATCCAACTGAAAACCAAAAAAATATAATCAACTCACATATCCAGTCAATTCCTCTATGCTCGACACTTACCATCTGGTTCCAGGAAAACATCATCCTCCGTGTTCCAGAAGACAGCAGAGAGATTACGGGATGAGGTGCCGTTTCTTCTCTTGCTAGAATTGAAACTTTTCGGCGTACCACATGGGTTATTGTTGGATCGCTGTCCGTTATCCTGTTTTTCCAAGTCCGAACTTGTGGCGGAGAACAACAACAAGGACTGTCGACGCCGTTTCTGCAATTCCTGGTCCAAGCGCGATGGCGTACGGGCCACTAAGTTGTCAATATGCTCAATTTCAAGCTCTTCGTTGAACTTTATTTTCGGTTTCGGTGTGTCCACTACCGTGCGGCTGCTCTGCCTACGTCGCGTTTGAGGTGTATCGAGACCAGAATCTAGGAAAAGAACACTTTTCGCCCGCCGTTTGTCGGCGATCTTGGGTGTCTTAAGGATAGACTTAACGGTTTCCGTGGTTTGTTTAATCTAAAATCATCATTTTTGATACATCGTTAGTAAAGAGTGGCTGTTTCGAAACAAAAACTATGACACAAAAACTACCCTGCTCTTTTACTCACCTCGGGGAAAATCGTTTTACGCTTTCTAGAAGCCGGGCTTGGATTGTGATCCCAGTGGATAATTGTCGGTGTACCTCCGGCGCCGAGTGACGATCGCTTCTGCAAACTTCTGCGTCTGGGTGACGCTGCAATGCGAACGGACTTTCTCACAGGTGTCTTGACAAGCGTAACCGTTTCCGCCAGCTCGCCCAGGTCAATGTTTGCAGCCTTTTGTTTCAACTGTTCCTGCCGTGCCTTCCGTATCAGCGCAGCAATAGATGAGGACGGTTTTGACGCACCACCGCTTCCAACGGTCGCTTTTTTAGCTCGCTTTTTAACACCGGCCCCTTGCAGTTTCTTCTCCTTCGGTGGCGGTTCTGGGTCCGATTCCTTCCAGTTGTTTTCTCGCAGCGTCCGTAGCTCGGCGAAGCGCTTGTCTAGGTTGTCCAAATCGAGCGATACCATTAGCCAGAATCCATCCAGATCGTCGTTGCGCACCTTACGATCGTTCCACTTGGTTTTATAATGTCCGATCAGGTCGCGGAACTTAGTCAGTTTCTTGTTGATGAGTATGTTCGTTTGGCCCTGGGCCGCCATTATTAAACCTTTACAGTGATCATTCAACTCGTGCTCTCCCTCCAGGAAGGGCGCAAACTCACTGCAAAGTGCCTGCAAACGTGCCAATTCGCTATCTACCTTCTGGTAATAAAAATTAGTCTTTTGAAGCACCTCCTCCGGTGGGACTGCTGGCTGTTCTTCTGCTTCGCCTTCTTGAATCACTACCGGTCCACTGGAGGACGATGAACTTCGTCGTTTCGAATTAGCCATGCTATTAGCTGGCTCAGATTGTAGATTGGACACGCTCGGAGAGATTACTGTATTGATATTTTCCTCCGTGAATGCCAGTGAAGAACGTTTCCGCGACGATGCAGATGTGTCTATCTGTTTCGGTTCGTCGGGACTAATGCCCGTGATCGGTACATTTTCAAAACTAGGCGATGGCACATCGACTCCAGATACCAATGTAACGGACCAGATCGATGACCGTCGGTTTGTAGTCAAAACCGTTTTATTAGACACTTCTCTCGGCTGTGTATCCTGTTTTTCTGCTGCTACTGTTAACGGGGACGACTCCTTTATATCGGACACAATTGATACCTGCTCGTCTGTGATTATTGGACGGCATCCAAAGATACTGTCTTCGGCGTTTTCGATGGTACGATCTGGTGCATCGCATATAGTGAACGATTCATTCAACACTGCCTTCCGTTCCGATGCCTTTTCAACCACTGGCGAATCATCGTTTATCAAAATAACGCCGGTTTCGCAATCAATGGCTGTTGCCTCTAGAATACCAGCCACGGGTTGAGGCTCCCAAATGCTCTCTCCCTCATGGTTGGACTTTGGCAGAACCGATTTTTTGTGTGGCGTTGGATCTTCGATCGGATCAATCGGGCTTATACCATCGAACAGGCTGTCAGCGTCGGCCACGGTAAGCGTATTTTTCTGCTTAGCACCTCCCAGCCCGGATGGCGGATCGAAGGTGAATGCTAACGGTTTGCCTTTATCCTTGCGAGCAGTTGAAGTAATCAATTTCGTTTGCGGCCGTGCCAGATGGTTCTGAAAAGGAGAACGAAGAATGTAACAAAATTATGCCAACAGAAAGAGTAACGTGCGGTACTTACCACCACATTTTCAATGTTCAGACGATTCTTAGCAGGCTTAATAGCGTTCTTGGTTTCCTTGGCCTTTTTAGTGGGTTTCACGAAAGTAATCGGTTGGGCAAACCGATCAGCACCTTTACCGGCTTCCTCTTTTCCACCGGCCAACCGCTGAACATCTTTACCGGCATCCCTTTTTCCATCAGTCCACCAACAGTCCACCCGTGGTTTTGCAAACTTCGTATGTGAAGGTGAGACCCGTTTCTTATGCAAAGCTTCATCCGTCGGTTTCAACTGTACTTCCCGCAAAGCCCGTGCATCCTTCCGAATACAATCCACTTCGTCCCGTATGCGTGCACTGCAAACATACGGAATAAACGGTGCTCCTTGGGATGCTTTCTTCTTTCGCAACATCTCCTTTTGCTGTTGAAATTCGCGCAAACGATGCAACCTCTGTTGATACTGATCGCTTATTAGTAACAGTTTGCTGTTAGATCCCACGACGTTAATGCGCTTGCTATGATGCTCTTTCGATGGTCCAGCATTTTCCTCTTCCGAATCACTCATATCGCGATTGGATTGGCGTATTTTATATCGCGACTCTTGCCGCTGCTTTTTTGTTAGCTGATTCGATACAGCTTTCATACGTTTTACAGCATTGTTGTTATAAAAGTCTTTACGCTTTAAACCTTCCATTTTAGATAAATCCATAAATAAACAACTTCACAACACTAATAATTACGAAGACGCTCAACACAGAAACGAGAAGCGATGCTGGCAAACGGCGTCGCACAATTGAATGGTCGCAAGAGCCACAATGGCTGGTAAATTATCGTTAATCGGTTGACAAGCAACGAATTTGAATCAGTTGTCATAACCGTCAAGTGCTGCTAGCTGATGGGGTATGCAGGTTCATAGCAGGCAAGATTGCGTTTGACCGTTAACAGTGTGAAGCTATATAATGATCTATTATTAAGAAAATTTAGCATTTAATAATTTCTTTATTTTTACGTGTATCAAAAACAGGAGATTGGGAAATGTTTGCTTGATGAAAATGATGTAAACATTCGTACTTAATGACATTCGCATTATAAATATTCAAAGTATCTTTATGTGACCAAGGTGAAACACATAATAGCTTATTATTATTATATTATTATTATTATCCTAGGTTGGTTTCTTTCATTACCGAAAAACATTTGTCCGGAATTCAATACAAAATTTTGCCTTGTGTAAAATGTAAGTTTTTCTAAAAAAAGTGATAAAACAAAACCCACACTCCGAACTTGAGGTAACCTTACTTGTAAACAGAACCTTGAACATACCTATGATGCGGACATCGCGTTTGACGGCAAAGTTTAGTCGAGCATTTGAGGAATTCGGTCGTGAAAAATCCAGACTTCCCGTCGTAATAGTTTGTTTTTCTCTAAACAACGCTTGCTCCGCAACAAAGAATAGTGTTTGACCATGGTTCTTACTCGACTTATTCGTGCCGTTGGTCGTCCGACCTTGCTTGAAACGAGCGGAGGCCAGCAACAGCAGGTCGTACGGCTACCGCTTCGCCGAAAGTACACTTATCGAAGTGGAGCCCTAAAGCCCATGCCCGACATTACACCTTTCGGATTGCTCGGAATTATTTGTACGGTGATCCCTGGTTTGCTGATTGGAGCCACCATCAGCAAGAACATGGCCAATTTTCTCGAAGAAAACGATCTTTTTGTGCCGTCCGATGACGACGACGATGACGATTAAAGGAAGAAAAAAGTTAACAATATATGCGGACCAGGATCGATATTTTTAGAATGAAACAAATCGTTGCATATATGGTATGGAACACTGTGAATTGACCTTTTTAAGGATAATTGTATATTTGCTCATTTCAGCTGAACGTAACTAAACGTCTACCCTTGTTTTCATTTCAGATTATTCTACCACGTTTGCCTCAAGTTTGCTTGCGGTTTTGTTTTTCGATCCTCTGGTCCCACGAACAAGTGAATCCGTATCGGTAGAGTTTCTTGTTAGTAATCAGTTATCGAAACGAAACGTTACCCACGGTTGTTAACCAGTTTACCAACTAGCAACGACGATAGTTTGCTGATAGCTTCGATGCACGCACCTCAGTGATATTTTACGAGATATGGCGGCCAAGGAATGTGATTTATTTTTATTTCGTCCGAGAAAAAATTTGCACTTATGAAACTAATCCAAGCTTCAACCCGTTTCGCATATTCAAGGTTTGCCCGGTTTTTAGTTTATGTAAATAATTTGTAAAAGGACGTGCTTCACAACTTCGTTGTGTTTAAAGAAACTGTCTTCGATGCGGCTGCGTGTAGATGTAAACACTCCAGTAAAACTCCAAACTAATATGATTGTTAGTGCAATCGAATGATTGTTGAATAAAGTGAATAAAAACATGTGAAACCATCAACCAAAATGACTGTTTCTCCCAACCAAAGAAAATTTTGTGCAAAGACCTGGCTGCTGTTGAATCCACTATAGCGGATTTTTATTCATTTTTAAATTGTTTATTTTTACAATATCCATTTTACAGTATTTCGAAAATACTTAACGTTGCTTGACATGGTACTAGGAACCGGTTAGCTAATAAGAGAACTCATACAATACTACATAAGCATTTATCAAATTAACAAAAGAAAATCGATGCCAAAATCCCGGATATCCGAACACTTTCTTTACAGCAAATCATATCAAACGATACAAAAAGGCAATAAAAACTGTTATAACTTCTGAACATACAAGTTAATAATGACTATAGAAAAAACAGTTACCAGTACACGATTTGATTGTACGACAAACTTTACGCTAAACAAATCCACGTGTTTTCATACAAAGCAACAAAAAAACCAACATCTTAAACAACGGTTACCACTTCTGCTGCACGTCGATGTTTGGATTGTGCATTAATAAATAATATAATTACAATAAATTACACAAGTCAAAATACAGTAATCGTGTAAAATCAATTACCCATGCAACGATGTTCTCCGAGTGTGTCTTTCTTTTCGTAAACTTATTTAAAGTTCGTGCGTTGTTTTATCCTTGTTTTTATAGTTTGGTCCTCCACAACCACTCCAAGGCTGTTTACTCTGGAGGTTTCTTGTGCGCGCTCCAACCATGGAAGCATTTTGTAAACCTTTTCGATTCCTTGTTTTTCAATGTAAGGAACAGCTTGCGCGGTCGCTCGGGTTGTTTGATGCGCATATGCTGAATGTAGACCTGTAACCATACATTGCAGAAAGATAAGTGTAATCATCAGCATCCGCTTTAATGCCCTATTTTTCGACTATTATCGACTAACCTGTGCAGATTTGTAGGCGAGCTTAATCTCCACCTCGCTACAGCGGGATCCCAGCCACAGGAATACCTGCTCACCGTTGTCCAGTATCATGATGTCATCGTCGGCCAGATCGTCCTGACAAAAGTCCGAACACTTTTCGGCCACCGTGAAGTAGCCCTTCTCGTTCGAGCACCGGAACAAACGCGTGTAGTTCATGTACTCCGCATCGGTGTCGTACGGTTTGCGTCCGCCAAGTGCGACCCAGAAGAAGTTTTCAGGTTCCTCACCCTCGTGGAGTATCTATTCAGAGCCAAAATAAGTATTTGAAAAACTGATAATGGACTGCAACCGCCATTGTAAAGCCTGTTACGAACCTGCAAGCTAACCCAAGGGTTGTTGAACATGTCTTCGGCAATTTCTTGAATCAACCGAGACTCTTCACTCGTTGTTTTCGATCCGATCCACACGTAAACGATACCCGTCTCGGAGTCATCATCCGTTTCGAAAGGCACGAACAAGATGTAACTGCAAGGGAAGCAAAGCAGTCAATAAATTAATAAATACTATTATTTTCACCTTTTCCATTACTAGAGAAAATAGTCGTAATAGTTTACCCATTTTTCGGTACGAAACAAATCGACATTTACAATTCAGAGAACATCTTTCATCAAATTCGATATACATTTGCTTCACTTTCTAACGAATGTGGAAATTTTACGATCCGAAAACAAGATCAAACAATGTGATCTGTCTACACAACAATATTGTGAACCAGTTTTGCAAGAATAATTAAACAAAATTCGCTAGTTAAGATACTTACCAGAAAGCTGAGTTGAGCAGGGAGGCCTCCGGTTTGACCTGTATGAGGCGAGTGCAAAGCGCACTGCCGTTCTGGCGCAGGTGGTAGAACTCGACCGGGAGCTTTCCTTCCGGCGTACGCTGGCGCTCCTTACGCCGCCCGTTCTTGATGGTGAACTTGCCCTTAAAGTGCGACATGAACTTCAAGTTTTCCTGCTGCTGGTGTATCCGAACCACTTCCAACTCTTCGCCAAACATGGATTTGAATTTTTTCTGCAGCGTGAAGGTAAAGGTTAGCCATCCCATGTTGCCCGCCTCACGACCCTGCCAGAAGTACACCACACACTGTATCTCCTCGGCAGGAGCCGCCACTGGGTCGAGCTGTTTCATCGTTTTCACCGGGCCCGATCCCGTTGCTCCGGCACCACCACCGTCGGCCGCACCACCCGATGCCCCTTCACCGTCCACCTCTGTTTCGGGCTCGTCGTCCTCGTCCACCGGGAGGCAGTAGCGGCAGAGAAACACGTAACACTCGCCGGTGTAAAACACGCCAAGTTCTTCCTCCGGCAAGCGTACGAACTTTTTGTTCTCCAACACGAACGGTTCCATCACGTCGAGATCGTAGTTCCAATCTTCCGCCAGCTGGGCCGCCTCGATCGGTGTCATGGCCGGCTGGCGGGGCATGAAGAGTGCCGCCAGGTCGGCCTTGGTTTGCTGCTGCTTCGCCCACTGCGTCAGGTCGGCTCCGGTGCGGGCAACCGATTGGGCCGTTCGCGTAAAATCGACCGCAATGATTTCCTCCCAGCCGGTGAACTTCGACTTGAATACCTGCGTTTCGGTGCCTTCCTGAACGCGGGTGATCAGTGCGTACTCCGGTCGGTCGATCATGGTGAACAGCTCTTGCGAAAGTTTAATAGCGGCCGCTCGCACCAGACGGGTCGATTTCTTGCCGAACCACACGAACAAATCCAGATAGCAGTCGAGGATGTACACATTCTTGCTGGCCAGAATGGTGTGCGTTAGTTGCTTGTTGCTTCCACCGCCCGGAAGCTCCACCTGGGGCAGCTCGAGGTAACCCATGCCCAGCTGGATCTGGTAGAGACGCGGCGGAACCGGCACAAACTCCGGATCGACGTGCGATTGGTTGAGGTACTCCGCTTCCTCATCCTGCGGTCCCTGGCCATCGGAGAACCCTAATGCACGCCAAAAGTCTAAGCTTTCCTGGCGCTGGTATTCCTGGTAGATTTCAGCCTTATTCTTGCGCTCGTGCTTGTTGATCTTCTCCGCCGTGAAGCGGGCCTTCGACTTGAGTGTGTTCTTCGAGCGCACCCCGTACCACACAAATATGTGCAGCCCAGTGTCCAGCAGAAACACATACCCGGGATCCAGCGACCGATGGCTAACGGGAACCGGTTCCAGATGAATGTTCGCTCCGGCATCATGCACCCGGTAGAGCCGGACGATGTAAACCGAGTTTTCTATCGTATAGAAACCTGTCGGTGTACGGCCACCCTCGATGTACGTCACATCGGTGTCAAACAGCGCCATAAACTCGTCCGACTCATCACCCTGCTCCTCGCGGATCGTTCGACAGCGGGCGCCCAAGTAATTGCGCAGATTCACGGCATGGATTGCCGAACAGGCGCGCTTGTCCAGGGTTGCCTTCGTTCCGATCCAGAAATAAATTTCCCACGACAGCTGGCCGCTATCGTCGTGCGAGGTCTTCAACACTATGTAGCAGTCGCCTTCGTAGAACTTCCCGTGGGCGGCCTCTTCGATTTTATTCGGTAGGAAATTTTCAATCTCCCACACCGTCAGTCCCGGATACTGACCGTCCTCGTCTTCGAAGATCTCCGAATAATCGACCGGCGGCTTTTCGAGCGTTTCGTCCCACCGTTTGGGTTTCAGATTTTCCACCTTTTCCTCACCAAAACCAAGCCCATTGTTTTTCTCCTTTGCGATGTCCTGCATACCCTTGAGGATTTTGGCCGAGTCCTGGTTGTCGGTAGAGTCGTTGCGAGCGCCACGCCGCAGTCGCAGCTTTCGCGCGATCGGATCCTTCCCACTATTGGCTGCCCCTTGAACCTGCGCCGGTACGTTCGCTCCCGCGAGACGCAACTGAGTCTGAAGCGAGAAATCGATATTGTAGTACGCTAATCCGTCCCCTCGCTGAGCCTCAATTGGTTTTGGTGGCATCACAAGGTCGGGATTGTTGCGCAGATCGAGCTGCTCCATGTCGGTCAGCAAATGGATCGCTTCCGGGAGTGTGATTAATTTGTTGGAGCTAAGGTTCAGCTTCTTCAGCGACCCACAGCCCCGACAAAGGCCTTCCGGTACCATTTCGAGCTCGTTGTTCGACGCAGAGAATACTTCCAGCGCGCTCAGTTTCCCAATGCTGGACGGGATGCCCTCGAAGTTGAGCAAGTTATCGTTGACATACAACCGACGGAGTTGTTGCAACTTGCAGATGGCGGCCGGCAGGGCGGTTAACTTGTTGCGGGACAGGTTTAGCGTTTCCAGCTTGGTCAGATTTTCGATCAGCGGCGAAATTTCCTCCAGGACATTGTCGTTCAAATTCAGCCGCCTTACGTTGGCGAGATTGTACAGTGCACCTGGCACCTTGGAAAGCGCATTCTGCGACAGGTCCAGTTCTTGTAGATTTGAAAGGCTGTCCAGAGAGGCGGGAAAGTTATTGATCGTACGCTGAGTGTTTCGCATCTGCAAACAAACTAAGCTTTGCAGCGACGGTAGCTGACGCAGCTGGAACAACTCCAGCGGGTTGTCGTTCAATATCAGCGTCTGCAGATTCGATAAGCGTCTTGTTTGAGGCGGAAGCGTTTCTAGCTTGTTGTTGGACAGATCGAGGAAAAGCAGATCGGTCAGATTTATAAACAACGATGGTGGAATGGTTTCAATTCTGTAACGAAACAAGAAGGCAATGACATCTTAGTTGGCGATCCCACACAGCCTACTTGCAAAGCAGTCTCCAACTTACTGATTGTTGCTCAAATTCAATACTAATAAAGCTTTGGCCCTTTCCAAACCCTCCGGCACCTCCTTCAGTCGGTTGTGTGATAAATCCAGCGTAGTCAATTCTTCCAGCTCGAACAGGTCGGACGGAATGGCATGACTCTTTAGCTTGTTGCGACGCACGTTCAACGATCGTAGACAGCCAAGTTCGCTCAGCTGGCCGAACAGCTTCTCCAATTGATTGTTTTTCATCGACAAGTGCTCCAGCTTCACCAGTTTGCCCATTTCGTCCGGTATCGTGTCCATGCCGGTACGGTCCAGCTTAAGCCACTGGACGCCCGACATGTGCTTGATGTTTTTGGGAAATTTGTCTTCCTAGATAGAAAAATGTGTGTAAAATGCAAAATAATTAAAAATTTCAAAAAAATCGTAAATGCTAAAAATTCATTCGATAACGGGTGCAAACAAATCATGCCCCATCAAGTATGAAAGGCATGTTACAAGTTCGAGAAAATTGAACCCTTCGATAATGGTACGTTATCGTTGCGCAGCACACCTTCGCTTTTCTTCCTCCCCGAAAACATAGAGCCGGCTATGACGAAAATAGAATGTGTGTAGTTTTTGGGTGCTGCTGCATGCAGAGCGATCCAAGTATGTGAAGTATGTCACCCATCATCCCTACGCAAAGTACGATTGGCGTTACCAACCCTTCGCGTGTCTTCAAGTAACTTCCACAAGCATCTCAAGTATTGCAAGTGGAATTGTTCCTTGTCCGCCGTATAGTAGAAGCACCTGTTAAAAAAGGACCCGATACTTACGCTAAAGTCATTGTTGGTGAAATCTATACCCCGTACAAACGGCAAAACACCTGTAGTACTCATCGTGCTAGCGTTTGCTGTACTCTACACTTTTTACCCGATGTTTCACTTGCTGCACTACGTGCGATTGACCTGTTCGATGCCGTTTCACAGACTGGTGGGAAGGGACTGGCGGGTGTGTTTTACGAAAATTCCAAGTTGAACTTCAAAGTTTTAATGCATCTGAAGATTGCTTAAGTGCATTCAATCATTTCAGCACGTTCCCACTAAGTTCTGCAGGAAAATGTTTATAAAAACCTTTTTTCGAAACACTTTTTCGTCACTTTCGTTGCCATTCGTTGCTTCTTCAGTTTCTCGGCAATGTACTCTGGTGGCCAAGGTGCCTGTGCGAATAGGTGTTGTAGAATTGTGCTATAATTTGACATTTCATTTGCAGACGGGTTCGCCTTTTGATTTACCGACTTTCAACCTGCTGTGTCCAAAAAGTTTTGGTACTGATTTTATTTTGGTGCAATTATAGACATAACTGGTTTCGATAAGATGAAAAGATTTAAAAAACTTTGCTGACTTAATGAAAAGAAAAATAAATTAGTGAGTAAAAGCCTCTTCAGGACAGTTTATTGTTTTATACCGACTTAAGTTCCCATATACCGACTGTAAGATGCCAACAGACATGTCACTGTTTGAATATGTTTCACCTGGACATTCTATAGACATGCTGACCTTGTTCGATCTCGTCGTCTTCTGTCATTACGCTGCTTGCCTTTGCTCGTCGCAGACGCCTCGTCGTGCGGGGAAGATGCATGCGTAATAACATTGCTATTTTTCCTGCACTTCCTTGTTGTCGCGAGCGCAGAGGTACAGGCGCGAGTCATCAGTGTTCGTGTTTTCATAACAGTGAGTTAATAAAGTCTTGGACGGTTTGTGCAGTGGATCGATTAATCCTACCAATCTCCGAGCCGAGAATACGGATAGTTAGGTACAGCTTCGTTCAGTGTTTCTTTCTACCCGCTTGCATGACGCACCTTTTCTTTGTGCGTACGATGGAAAAAAATAGTCCCGTGCCATTCGCATTAAAGTGAAACAACCCATCGGCAAGAATGTTTAAAAGATAATGTTAGTTGCTTCGTCCCTACCAGTGTTTTCTTCGATTATGTTGGTTCACGAACGAAGAAAGCGGAGTGAAACGAGCGAAATATGCAATTGATTTGTGTTGTGCTAATGGGTGCTATTTTTAAAGTATACGTAGCAAAGTGAAAAACGTCCCCAGTGTGTCCCAAGTCTGATCACGCGGTTCTTGTTTATATTTCATTCTAGCCACTTGCCGCTGCTACGGGAAGAGTATAAAAATAGTCCGAAAACGGAAAGAAGCAAAGTGTTCGCAATAGAAGACGGATGCAGTCTTCATGAAAATCGATGTTATATTGCAGTTGAAAGGTGTTCAAAACAAAGCAAGGTAACAATAAGAAATTGTTATCTAGTGTACTGCCTGTATAGAGCAGTAGGCTACAAAGATCCTTTTTAGAGAAAACCGTGTACAGTTGTTGAACAGCAATACGCGTAAAAGTGTCAAATCAGTAAAGTATTCAAACACTGGGAATAAAATCGTTGTAAACTGGCTAACCATGGCCTCGTCGAAAAAGGATATGGAGGAATCCGAAGACACCGAGCTAGATCCAAGGATTCAGGTAAGCAGTGAGCGACCGCGTATTATTTATCATGTAAACAAGACCTAAAAAATCAGTAAACATGTTGGTAAATATCATTGAATGCCTGATATCTGAAGCATAGCATAGTTTAAAAACACACCTTTTATTGTGACATCACAATGGAATTTCATCGGTGCACTCGAAATTCCCGGCCATTCGAGGAAATACCACAACTGGAAGCAACAGTTACCGTAACAGTTCACCGAGTGGAAACTCCATCAGCTGAGCGTCGAGTGGCATTGAGGACAGGACATTATAAAACAGGAATTTCCGGGAGCAGTGATAAGATAAGAAGCGAAGGTGTATCTTTGCTTCGTTTTTGTTTCAACGGCATCACGCGTCATTAGCAGCAGAAAGACTCTTTCAATCAATCTTTGTTGCTATCGGCCATTGACGTAGTTGTCTGCACAGCCCTGTATTTTCCGCCTTTTATTAATCTAATTTTAAGAGCTAATTGGTTGTGCGATAAATTTAAGACACCTGCATTTTATCAATCTTCGCTTCTACTGGGTATTTGCTTGGTGCATCACAAACTAATGTACAGATTTTCCATGATTTGTGGTGATCTTGTAATAACGTTTGTAAAACTATAATGGAAAAGGCAATAATTTGGAAGTAGGAAAGCTCGCCAGATACAAATGATTTTATGACGAAGGTTCCCGGGTTTTCGATTAAGTTCTTCATATTCAATTAGATTTATCTAGTTAAAAGAACTAGAGTGCAGTCGATTTCTTCTAAAAAGTCGATTATCGCAAGTACCTGAAACGACCTTATTAAACCTGGTTAAATCCTAGAAGATGAGTTGATTTCCCAACTTCTACTCTTGAGTTACCCACATTGTATGCACTGCCCTCCATTGAGTAGCATCTTTCCACTGTGGTGGGAAAGTTAGAACACGTTTGTTCAAAAACGTGAGAGGGAAACAATAAGCTAATTTTGGTTGAATTAGCTTCTAGTGGCGAACAACGTGCTCCAGTTCTTATTTTAACTATATGTTTAATGTTGCCTTTCAAAACCTGACGTACTGAAAACGTTTTTAAATTCGTTCTGTTAAATGTGACTTGTAATACAAACAGTAAATTTAGCTTTCGGACATGTGTTATATTGTTTGTTGAGTATTTCTTTGTAGAATTTTTTAAATTTTGTGTTTAACGTAGGAAGCCGTTTGTATATGTTTTTGCTACACTGCCGTGCAAAAAGCCATCTTACGAACATATTCCTTTAAATGGACAATAATTCTGCCAACGGTATTCAGATATTACCGTTACATGCCTATGTCCCTACCGCTGCATTTACTATCGCATATGTTGTAAAGTTGTTTTGTTTACCCTCCGGGTGGCCCTTAGCATGTGGTCCTAACAGCTCCACTTAAAAAGATTTCATTTTTAGATTCCTTTGTCGCCGTCGGAGGGTAACAGAATTTTTCCATGGGAACCTCTTGGGAGGGCCCAATAAGATAGACAAATGTTACTTTAAAAAACGCTGCAGACCCTGGGGCCAGGTTCAGGTTCACGTTAGTAATGTGTAAAAGCATCAGCCCCATCTCGCTGTCACTAGAGAACGTTGGTCTTGCTGTCAGCGAACCTGTTCTCCCTTCTTGAACCGGTTTTCTCACCCGATGGGGGACCCCATCCAGCTGTTATACGGTGGATCCCACAAAAGGCAACCAAAAGCATCGCAACATCTTCGGTTGCAAAGGAAAGAGAAAAGGCAAAAAAAATCGTAACCTTTCTTCACATGCGGGCAACACGAATACACCCCTAGCGTGCCGGGTGTGTTGAGTCATTTTTATTAACCCACGCTTGAGCTTCTCAGGTGTACAAGATCTTGTGTTTCGCCTTCACGAATCGAGTGAGGCTGTCGAAATTTGGGTTTCTGCTTCGAATAGGCCAACCAACACCAACCAGCCATTTATGAGATGTGGGGCCAAGAGATAGAGAGAGGTGTTTTGCTCATCGACCTGGTCTTTGGTTTCGAATACGGCCCCACCATCACCAACGTAGCGATGATGACGAGCATCCGCTTGATGGTTGTGACCCAAGACGTCGTCTGGGAACGTCAACAATGGCGCCGCAAATAAAAATAGTGATATTCACAAACTGCGCACAAAATTTTGTTTTCAGAGTTTCTTTGTTCTAGTGTATTTTTTGTTGTTTTATTTATTTTTTTTTCTCCTGACGTAGTGTTTTGCATAAAAATGGCAGTCGCATGCGTAAATAAATACGAACTAATTTGTTGATTTTGTAATCATCTTCCCCATTTGAACGAATGAATCGTCATAAAATGTTTGTGCGTTTCACCCAAATATCATTACCAACAATGTAAACTGTATAACTAATTACAAATATTTTATGAAACCGTTAAAGTACTTGTATCCAAAAATGCTAATACAACGTGGGAAGTCTGTAAGCTTTTTGAAATATTTTACCGTTGTCAAAAACACAATTATTTCTACCAGACACGCCCCCCGAGTATTCTATACCTAGTTTGCAAGCTCTCTCTTGCCGCTTAAGTTGCATGTTGACACACAATAAACCTTCCTTAGGAGATATTCTATCTACAAGAGGTTCTCCAGCAAAGAATTGAACGGTATTTTTCCAAAGATCCTTGTTTGTTGATCCAACGCTGGGGTTATCTTGTTCAACCTGTGTGTATCAACCATCACCACCCTGGCTGGCACTGTTGCGGTGCGTTAGTCATCCGTCTGCTGCAGCACTATGCAATATCTTATCTTCAATCGCTTATCAGCAGGGTGTAAAAATACTGTACACAAAAGAGTAACACAACAACGCCCATCTTATTGGTTTGTACAGCAGCATACGGTTTTGTTTATTTACCACAAATCACTAGGTTTCTCAATGCACCCTTCTGTTCAATTGCAGCCACGTGCAATAGTTTTCTTCGTCTCTACATTTGAAGATGTAGTAAACTATCTGCTCTCTTTGCTTATTGCTCACTGTTGGCCATTCGGTATCCGTCAGCCCCAGTAAAGGGAACGTTTGTGTAGTGTATACAGTGTACTTTGCTTGTTCTTTGAATACAAGAACTTACCCCTAATGATGTCCTCAGGGCTAAATGAAGAAACACTAGTGGTATGTTTAAACGTGCATTTTCTGATATCTTCTAACACGGAAGGCTATAAGCAAGGAAATGTGAAAGTGAGCGCGAAAAATTGAGGACAGGACAATATTAGACACTCTTTTATGAATGTTCCAGTGAGACACATATTAATGATAAAAAAACAATCGTTTATGGATGGAAATCTAATGGATATTCGTTAACTATCATTTGCTGGAGGCCCAATTTATTCTTTATCCTTGTATTTGTTGGCACTATGCCAATCAGAGACTCTCTTGATGGACATAACCATAGACTTATCTACCGTTTTCTGTTCGCCAGGATTCAGGTCAATTATATTTGAGTCCGTTTTTTTTTTAATCAGATCATACGATTTCTCCCGCAGCCAAAATGTATGTATACAAAATTAATAATTTTTCTTATTTTTGCTTTATAGATCGAGCTGGAGAATCTCAATACGGCTACAGATGATATTAACAAGCTGGAGATTGAACTGGAGGTAAGCCAATCGTTTTAAAGAAAATACTTTTTCCATTGTGTGTGTATCCTGATGTATTCGGGTAGCTGTAAAAGAATGTTTAGTGTATGGCAGTCCAAGGATTCGATAAAGAACAAAATATTCTGATAAGTGTTTGACATAGTGGACTTACAACAAACGCAGAGAGCACCAGGATGCTTAGTTTATATCTTCTCCACATTATTATTATGTCGTAGAATGTGCGATTGTATTACTGAAAACGTCTCATTAACATCCAGGGTCAAGGTTTTGCTTCGAAAGCAGTAACTAACTATACTCAGCTTAAGCCAAATTTTTACAGTCCCTGAAACGAGTGTTGGCTTTTTCAAGTGTCCACAGCGTACGTGGTCATAAATGAATGCAATTACTTCATTACCTTTTCGTTTTGTTCGTAATAACAACGAGTTACTTCTGTCGGGCGAACTTCTTTCTGCAGATCGTAGGAAAAGATTCAAGCTTTCGCTGCACGTAGTTTAGTTGAAGGAATGTTGGTCGCTTGTATATGTGTTTCTCTAGCCAAGCTCCAGATGGTCATGCGAAATAACGATTATGTAATAAATTGTCAAATACTGATAGTCGACAATATTATGAATTCATCATAAGGCATTTCTATTTTAGTCCTCAAGCAGAGCGCGAGGGTCTGTATTATTGACGTTTAAATCTACCTAATTAAGCCGGTCCCATGACTTCTCAACCGCATCCGTGCAAAACAGTATTTTAGTTCATTTACACGTTAAGCACTTACAACGATGAATATTGACTAAAAACTTATAACCATTATAACGTTACACAACTAAAACGTTCAAGGAATCCCCGCTACTCGCGACAGTGATGTCATAACCTGAAGTATAAAGATCCAACAGATTCTGATTGATGCGAAATGTACTAATCGGATGCTAATATCTTGTGATGTAACCATATCTATACATCAAAGAGCACTTGTGTTTTCCCAGCTTCTCACTTGCCATTGCAATGCAAATATCGCAACAGAATGGACATTCTACACAATGAAGCGGTAAATGTTGCCTACAACCCTTTTAACCCATGGTAGGAAAGTGATCTATTTTATTGTTACTTTGTGCTAATCAGCTAAAATAAATTTAAGGTTCTTTTTATTTTGGATAGTCGTCTTTCATCAATCCTATAAAATTCTCAAATTTTCGTATTTCTAGTCTCATTCTCTAAATATATTTCTAAATTTATTTTTCATAGTGCGTAGTGAGATGTGCATCATGCAAGTGTTAATCGATGATACAGTTAAAGTCCAAGAAGAGGTTTCAAAATATTTGTTTTATTTGAATGCGTCATTATGAAAATTATAGAACGAAAGATGACTTGACTGATCGTTAACCACTTTTTCAACTACGTGGAAAAAACATCACTGATTGGTTGCGTGCTTTCGATGCCGTGGGAAACTCAAACGCGGCGTTCATAACGTCCCCTCTACACACCCAACACGACATGTCCACTCGTGCCAGTATTGTCCGTTCAAATAACCACACAAGCATCGGAACCCACTCAAGCCTCAGCGCTCTATGGCACATTTAATAAGATTACCCTCAATTCGTTCATCTTTACCATCAGCGAAGCTCCTTTTTCAAGGGCTTGTCGAAGCATTGTTACGTGTTTTGCGATGGCCGCAGAGCTGGTTTTTCTCCCGCCCGCCCGCTCATCTTCGACCGAAAGATGCACCAGCAAAACGGTGCGCTTGTGGGAAAACCACATGTCATATCCATTTATGCGCATTCGTTCCACACCGTGATTACCATACGGCTCATATGCATGCATGATGCTGTTGGCCGGTAGAAGATTGCGGTTACGAAAAGAGAACGTGCACAGTGTTGAAAAAGTCTATTTTTTCCAGGCAGTCTTAGTGCTTCTCGGATGGGGGTTTCCCGTCGCATCCGGGTTGGTTTTTTGAGTAGCCTTAAGTACTTTTGGTTAAAAAAGTTTATTCCTTTTAGTCTCGAAGATTCATCCGAACCTCAAAGTGAAGATAACTTGTCTGGATTTAGCAACAGTGGCCGTGCTAGATGTACAATACTGCTTATAAACAGATTGTACGATAATTTTAATATCTTTATTAATTTTGGTCATCCTTTTTGGAGGATGATAAAACTGATAAGCAACGCATTACTGACTCTTTTCTTTTGCATTTATGCCAACTTGGTCCTTGGGTAACGATTGATAGGATTATGACAATGATTGTACTTCAGTGTGACCATTTGGAGTTTTCTTTACCTAGGATTTTTCTTTACACATTACTAACTTTTCTTATAAACTAAATAGTTCAGGTAGAATTTGAACAGAACACTGTTTGATTGAATACTACGTTAACTTACTGGGAAATTCAGATCTACCGTTTCTGTCATCGATGTGCTAAATTTGTTTGAATAAAGAATGGTTTTTGGATATTTTTCGTATATTGGTAGGCATCGAGAAGGCACTACCAAAATGATGCAAGATAAAGTGAAACCAGTGATATGTATATACTTAAAGCGAATGGTTCTGTGGCATGGATGGCATAGACAAACTTATGAAATGAGATCGAAAAACGCTTCTTCAGGTTATTGTTGGTTGAAGAATAAATGAAGCCATATTATCTAAACGTGACAAAACGAAAGAAGGTTCCACTTGCTCTCCACCACCAGTATGTGGGACATGTTGTGTAGGAAGCTGGTTTGTATACGTACTACTTTTAGACGGTACGTTATGACACATCGTTATAAGGTGTGCCTATTTGAATGCTAGGCAGTTTCAGGGAATATAGAAAATACTTACGTTTATCTGAACGTAAACAGTTTTGGAGGAGAAAAAACAGAGTACAAACTTAAATAGCTGTAAAACTGGAAATAAATTTTGAATAATAATTTAAGTACATATGATCAAAATCATTTCATATGATTTGTTTATCAGAACTTGTGCGATTGACGCAACTAAAGTTTCATTCATTCACCATTTTAAGTGTAAATAAGGTAAAATGAAAAATCCATCCCTTGCAACATTTGAAGGTTAACAAAATAGTGCCTTTCGCTCCCTTTTGACAGAAGAGTAGTTGTTGGGAGTCGTTTCTTTTTTTAACTATAAAACAAACACAAACTGACTCGGTTTAAGTTGTCGTTTCGCACCGTTACACCTTGATGCTCGTTTTTGCATGCATTGTTTGCAAATCGCATGCCTTTGGTGTTGGCAGTGTTGGTAGCTGGTATGTCTTGGAGCTCCCCTTTAAATGGCCGCAATTAATTGAAGCATCATGCTGTATCACGCCTCCGGTAAACTGTGCGGGCCTGCGGGAGGCAAAGACAAGTGAAAACAATAAATGGAAAAGAGTGTTTTAAAACCCACATGCCGGAAGTAATTCTCTTCTACGCGAGTAAAAAGGGGGTATTTTTTGTTGAACCGTTTTCAGGCCGGAAAGCTCTCCCCTGTGGCCTTTACATGGGTAGGTGATATTTGGAATGAAACCTAAGGAAAACATAACGAAAAAAGTCAGAAATTGGGAAATTTGAAGTTTATTGTAGCTAATTATGCCGGGAATTTGAAGATTATTACACCTCAGCGAGTGTTAGAAGATATAAGTTTTTTAATTCATTTACTTATCAATTAGCTTATTTATTAATTTCAGTAGATACGGCATGGCCGCATTTTTGATGAAATATTCTATTAGTATAAATTTTGCTACATATAACTTTAAAACCACTTGCCGTTCTAATTGTTAATATTTTTCTGGTTTTCTCTTTCACCATGCTATTTCAGGAAGCGAACTCCACTTTTAGGATACTGATGAACGAATCAACCCGCCGGCTTAAGCTGTCCTCCAAGAAGCTCGGCAGCTGCATCGAGAAGGCCCGCCCGTACTACGAGGCGCTCGAGAAGGCAAAGGTGGCGCAGCTGGAATGCCAGGCGGCCACCCTCAAGTATCAGCGGGCCAACGAAATTCATGCGGCCGCGAAGGAAACAGTGGCGCTGGCCGAGCAGCGCTTCATGTCCAACTCGCACGAGTGGCAGTTCGATAATGCCTGGCAGGAAATGTTGAACCACGCTACGATAAAGGTACGCTGCAGCAGACATGCTACCCACCGACAGGTGCGATGTTTGTCCTGACGGTTGGCAAAGATCATTTTGAACCTACTGAATAATGCGAAAATTTGGTTTTGGATTTTAATGAACTCAGACGCGTAGAGATTGATTAAATTTTGTAGTTTTATGTTATCTTCAAAAATTCAATTCATTCTATTCTATCGGTCTGTTTTATTCCAATATCGATTTCATTCAACAATAACGGTGAAAGTTTGAAGCAGTTAAAAAAGAGTTGCTGCTTTTGCTACCTCGTTTCACACAATTTGTTACACCTGGTGGCATGCCGGCTTGTTGTCGTAAAACTGTTTCCTATTCGACCGCGCAAAACACACATGGGGGAACTCTAGGATGGATGACGAATCGATTGCACCGGTTTCTTTTTACAACGTGAACTAAGA